>CM067067.1:30862950-31005450 GCA_033980235.1 Diadema setosum | reverse complement strand
TACTTGGCCATTTACGCCACCTTTTAATTGTCCCCGTAGAACCAACCGCGACGTTGTATAAAATGTTTGAACAACTTACCCCGTGCTTCTTGTCGTCGCGATCTAATTTTCGCATGGCGAAAATACAGCTCTGCCTTCATTCTATGCGATCTTGGACTACGTAGTGTTGCACATTATTACGAAAAGAACATTGTCAGAATAAGGTTTGAATATTTTCAGCACAAGGACTGCCAGAGTTCAAAATTTAACCAATTCACGGAAGGAATGTGCATTCTAAATGTTTGAAATGGTTCGCCTCTTATTCTGACAACGTAGTCAGTTTAGCTATTAAATGTCAAACAAAAGCGTCATCAGAGAAGAGGGAAAATCATGCAAAGTTAGCAAAGACCCCCATATTCAGGTAATGATGTTGCGCAATGATTAGGTTTCAGTGGGTTCCTTTATGTATCTGACATGATGAAGAAAAAAAAAATCTCATTCCAGAAAAATAATAAAGAGAGTATCCGTCTCAGAGTCATCCTTTTTTCTCCAGATAAAACGAACATATTGAAGAGCAGAAAATGATATTGTGTTATTGCAAATCACTGAATAACACACTGTGATAAGTGCTGTCTGGGGCAAATTATTTGTATAGGGCCCCATTTTTTCTCTCTCTCTCCTTTCGTTCTTTAAAACAACAACAATAACACACTCTCTTAATATCTCGCCTCTCACCTGATCGCGATGATCAATAGATTATAGGAACATGTTAACATGTATGGGCCTAATATTTCACATAATTTCTCGTTTCTCATAATAATGTAGGACTAAAAAGGTGCATTAATTTGATACACATTATTCTTTAAAAAGTAGGCGTTTAAATCTAATCTTGCTTTAGCTTTTTTTTTTTACAAGGTGATTTATATTGGAAGCTAAAGAAATTCGACAGAAGAAAAAATTCAGGTGTTGCGATTAGATAATAAAGTCTAGGTTTAATATAAAAACAAAACAAAACAAAACAAATCAAACAAAATTTGCCAGTGCTATCAGACACAGCTTCAACACCAGAGAGGTGCGAGCCTATTTTGTTATGGTGCATCTGTTTTTGCTAGTCATTGCCTGTTACCTACCTGCATGATAAGGGACTTTTCAAAGGAGAAACGTATCATACCTGCTAATATCACAGTAAAAAGCACTCGCAATCCATGTTTTTACCCCTGACAGTTTGTGAAGTACTGGTCAGTAATTTCTTGTTGTTGTACTGCAAAGATCTTGTCTTCTTAAAAGCTAACAATAACAACATAACGTCACGACCCTAGCTGACTCTCGAGGAATATGAATGGTTAAATCGAGGAACCAGTTGCCTATACAATGCTATATACGCAACTATTACCATTCTCTAAAGTTTCATCTGTCTATCAGTTTTTGAGCTGTTAATATATGAGTGTGCAATGAGTGAGCTGACTATGTCAATGCCTCAAAGTTTTCCATTGAATCGTTGCCAAAACCTGACAAAAATTAAATTATATTATCATTACTATTATGATTTTTATATGACGTGTGATGTTTTCGGAACTAAACAACGTAACTTATATAAAAGTGCATTTTGCTCCCCCGGCACCCTCAGAATCCCAAAGTACAATGCAAACACATGAGGTTAGAAAAAGAGGTGACGGGGGAGAGGGAGGGAAAGACAGACAGACAGACAGATAGAGAGAGAAGAAAAGGAGGAAGAGAGGGGTATGGAGAAGAGTAGGAGGAGGAGGAGGAGAAGGAGGAGGTGGAGGGGGAGGAGGAGGGATGAGTCGGGTGGGGATGAATTCAGTTGTAGCGCGCAGAGTAGTCTACTGGTATCAATCAAAAACCCGGATTGAATTTCTCGTTCCATGACAGACACCGAAAATTACATCAGCCGAATGCCATTCCAGCAAAATTGGAAATAGGATACATTTAAGCTTCGTATTTGAACCCCTCACTGAAAACTCCTCCTGAATATTCATTGTTACCTGTAGATCGACTCGACCCAAAACACCCAAGGGACGGACAAGAGGAAAAAAAAAAGGACAGAAATGAGAAGAAATATCATCCCCTCTGTGGATTTCTCAGAAAAGTGATTAACAGATAGCCAGGACGGATGCAGAACCGGAAAGCACTTTGGAAAGTAAATTCCGATGAAATGTGCTGGGGTCCTTGAAGTGTTTCAATGTGAAGCCTGGAGAGAATGTTCTAGCTCGAAGTCTTTGCACTGAAAATTCAGGCCGCAACATTATCCGCTCTGTTTTTTTTTTTTTTAAATTGTTTATTTGTTCGGTTACAACGAAATTTCGATATAACGAAAGAAAGCTGCCCGTCCCAAGGACTCTATATAACTGGGGTCCACTGTATATTATATATATTTATTTACGGTGCGTGTATTAAAAAAAGTGAATGTGTGTGTGTGTGTGTGTGTGTGTGTGTGTGTGTGTAATATAAGTGTGTATTGACTTACAGATTCCTTTCTTACTAACTCTCTCTCTCTCTCGCCCCCCCCCCCCCCTCTTGGATGTTACATACACAAAGTCACGCACACTTTATGAGTATCATTCTAATTGTACGTAAAATAATGACCATGCCCTGTGAACGTTTCGTCAGTTGCATTGATCAGCCACGTCAGTCTTATCACCCGTGGTTATTGACAAGAAGCGTGTTAGATGCATTTTTGTTCAATACATAAAGAAAGAAAAAAAAAGGTGTCGGCGATTAGATATTCCCCAACGGTCTCACTCTAGTGTGTCATAATCGCCTAATCTCCAGATCCTTTTATTGATTCATGGTCAAAAGGAGTAGGAGCTTCTGGCTCTTACTCACTGATGTGTAGTGACGGGGGAATGGGGAGTTTAAGTGGGTGGGGGAGGGGGTGGGGTAATGGGAATGGAACGCATTTCCAGCCATCTGTCTTTTGTTTTAAAGAGCCAGAATGGAAGTCCAGTAAATCGTTACATCACCATAAGAACTACGGGATGGAACTTCTTCGGGAGGTGTTAAGTTTTGACACCTTTCTGCAGCGCGAGGCCAGTTTAATGCGTTATCATTGCTCCCCAACCACGAAACGTTCACGTCTATCATTTCTCGTTCTGAATCGATTCGCTTATTATGACATCATAATACAGTCATTTAGGACCTAAATCGATGTGTGCTCAACGTTAAATTGTTGTGGTGTGCCAAAGTTATATGCATGTTTACTCTGAGATGGATTTGCACCTAAGTATTATACCATCGATATCAGTGCGGTATTTAGACTCTTCCGAAATTTCGATCCTAGTACGATGTATGTGATTCATCCACGCAGGATAGTGAACACAGCTTGAAGAATGAGCCTACACGTTAATCCAATTATTTTATTTTATAAGTCTCAGTCTCAGTATCCAACTCATCTCTCCAAACATTAACATGTATAAGAACATCATGTGTCAATCATTACTGAGAAATCCAATGAGTAATATCTGTGACAATTTATCCGTTAGCAGACATGGATTCATTCCGCAGAATCCATACCTGCCTTTAAGAGCTTGAAGAGAACACAGTTTTGAGTTTGCTAGATCTTTTATAGGACATACATTTTGTTCGATACTATCGCACAGACATGATTTGCCGGCATTACTCTATATATAATATTTCCGCAGACAAGAGCGTATTCCGCTGGCTGCGAGGTACACTTGTGCCCACTTGAAGCTCAGTGAAGTTCGCTTACAAAAGGTTGAGCGGTTATAGGTCCACTCGACACCCAGCCTGAGCCGGAACAAGATATCTCACACGCAGCTCACTGTACTTCGTAGGTCGACTATACTGCTGAGGTTCGGCCGAGGGAAACGTCGAATCTTTGTATGTCTTTGAAAGTATTATAATATTATACGCAGATCGCTTGGGACTGACGCGTTCTCCTATATGTAGGAAAAACTAGGCCTTGGGCACCCACCCCACGAAGGGTAAAGCCACACTATGTATAAAATGAGTAGAGTAAAGAATAACACGAACAGACTGGTAGTAGTTTAATCAAAATCAGGCCTAAACAAAAAAAAATATTTGATTATTAAGATTCTCATATTTTTCCTAATCAGTGAGGTTTGTCACAACCGCATACTATAGCACTTCAATTGGCAGAGATGGTGAGTTTCCCAAGAGTTTTACAAATTGCCCATTGACATGTACACAAACCATCAACAAATTTCCTTGCCTACCATGGAATCCCTAAGAACGAGAGATATCCTAGTAGGTAATATTGTTTGCCTTGTGATAGCCTACATAGCAAATATGGTTTTTAGGGGAAAGAGGTGGAACTTGATAAATCATCGACCAAAGACACGATTTCAATAATGTTCTGTGAACAATATTATGATCATCTCCGGACAATCCCCGCTGAAACAAGTTACCATTATGCATCATCGTGTAATACTCCGGACAATCACCACTAAAACAAGTTACCATACATCGTCGGGTAATGCTCCGGACAATCCCCACTAAAACAAGTTACCATACATCGTCGGGTAATGCTCCGGATAATCCCCACTAAAACAAGTTACCATACATCGTCGGGTAATGCTCCGGACAATCCCCACTAAAACAAGTTACCATACATCGTCGGGTAATGTTCCTGTTACTATGAACAGGATATGAAGGGTAATTATCTCAAAGTTTTATTCTCTCAAGCTGACAAGAAAGATGGGGTGACATTTTTTTTTCTATTACAAGAAAACTTATGTACATACCAATGTAGTGAAATTGGGACATTGATGATTATAAATGCAGCTACCTTACACTGTCAACTGACAGTGGTCGAAGTGCACAGGGACCGTGTACAGACCGGATTAAGTTTCTTGAAGTCGCCCATAGAAAGCATCGATTTTTCAAAGCACGTGAAAACACGTGTACGCCTCTGGAAATTACGGCAGCGTGACGCTCGAGCCTGCGTGCGCGCTGGTTGAGGTGGAGGCGAGACTTCAATGTTGGAGTTTGCTCCAGGTAACCCAAGGTCGGCTGCTAAGGTTTAAAGCCACTCCACGTTCAAGATTAACTCAACAGACTGAACAACTTCTTTATAAAAACATCAGAATGATAGAATAAAATATGATTGTAACGTTCATGATGTCTTGAATGAGATCAATAAAGTAATATTTTAAGAATATACAGAGGAGTAACATCTGTATCTGTAACATATATATATATATATATATATATATATATATATATATATATATATATATAATATATATATATATGTACACACACACACACATATATATATATACTGTATATATATATATATATATATATATATATATATATATATATATATATATATATATATATATGTTCAAGCACTGCTTTTTAGTTGGTCCCTCAATTTTCAAAGAACATTTTTTAACCTTACCTTTCTTTGCAATGGCAGGTAAAGGTTGATTTTGCAAACTAACTTCACTGTATTTTTGTCTCATTTCCATACCTAATCAATTTGTGCTCTGTTGAAAATGAAATCAAATCCTGAATTGAAAAAAAAAATGAATAAAAAAAAAGGTAAAGGTCAAGAGGTGTATGGAATGAGATTTATTTGTGATGCGGAGCTTTCCTGTTCTTATGGCTTACCTGTCGATGGATACGAGAGACTGCACAATAATAAACGTTCAGTCTAACTTGATACACAATAGGCAGTTTCAACTCATTCTTGTTATAAGCCTTTCTTGTGACGGTTGGAAAATGTGTGAGTTATGACGACATAACAAGTTGTGTATTATTTTGCAGTTACACAGACCACCATATCTGCTATTGTAAAGAGCCTACACTTAATGACATAATTAAGACCCATACACTGTACTACAAGAGGTAGCAGGATTAGTTTGTCAACAGACAAGTCGATAAAGCTGCGATGTATTGGGCTGAACAGAGACCAATTAGCGGAAATCAGTCAAGTATTATCCAACATTAGTATGTGATCTCCAATAATGACTGGGTGACGTAACATTCCCTGTATATATTACACATGCGTTGTAAAGCTAATAAGTCTGTAACCCTGTAGAAGTATGCCTTAATCTCTATATCATTGGCTTCTTAACGTTATCTGCTCAAATTCGGGCAAACGGTTGGTTTCAACATTTCGGCACCTGGAGAAGAGGTGAGTATACACTGACAACATACGAACATGACTTATAGTGAACATAGTGACATCATAAGCCAGTTCGGAGTTAACTCATGAGCACGTTGGTACGAATGACCTTTCTTTTTCCTTAGTAGATTTCAGGAGCACTTCACTCGTTTTCAGAGCGAAATAATGCTTAAGCTTTACGTAACAATTAAGTTGTTAGGATTCATCAATCCTATTCAAACAAAGAACGAACTTGCGTATAAGACCAGAATGATCCGTCAATTAACGTTTGGGAAAGCATTCATTTCATTATTTTGCATTGAATGTATTAACAATCTATTTCTATGGATATTGCCTAATACCACTTTTGCTGTCAGGTGGACGTGCTGGTAAACAGCATTTACAAGGATTACATGAATAATCGTTACATCACAGATGCTTGTTGGTACGAATGACCTTTTTTCTGCTCATGCGCAAAGCGGAACTCCGAACTGGCTTATTGTGTGCACATTTAATTTCGTTCTGCAGTTTGATACTACTACTGTTATGATTTATCATCAAATATTGTTTCAAATATTTCGTCATGTTAAGAGTGGTTCCGCCCTTGCTCATAATTTGACCGGACGAGGCAGATCTACACGAAAGTGCATTGTATACAAGGTGAAATGCGGTATTCAAAGGTATGAGATCCCATCTCATTCGAAAGGGTAACCATTCGCAAGAACTGATGAGGGGTGCAATGAGAGGTTTGTTACCTCCAATTCTGCCAACTTTTCGCCATGTCATATAGCGGAAAAGAGTGTAATCGATGTTCGGTGACGGACGAGGCTGTAATCTAACACGATAAGTGTGTGCCTTCTTGCTCGGCCAGTGAGAGGTTCCTCTTTCGCCCCCCATTCAACAAGAACATCAGTCTGAAAGCTCTCTCACCCGTTTCTTTGTATCAACACTGTAGCGATGTGTACAATAAACATGCAAGGGGGTATAGATGGCATATTGGCCATCTCGTGCTATACTATCCCAATATACGATAGCCTGTAAAAAGATCGCTAACGACGTATCACGTATTCACGATGTCACCAGATCTAAATGGGGAAGTGTGTCTTTAGCCTGGCATTGCATCGCTCAGTTCGTCACTTTCCGAGATGGGGCAAACAAAATAAACACAATGCACAATAAACACGATTGATGCTAACTGCATTCTTTCTGTCTTGTCGATTGCATTCCTCATAATGTCCCAAATAATACTTCGGGGAAGACTCGGGCTAGATACAACCCATTTCTCTCTCCCATCGTGGCCCGAGGGCTTCTCATGCAGCCTGTGATAGGCTCCGAAGAAAGTTAAGTGATGTGTATTGTCTTGAGGAAAGGGGGGTCATTCCGTACACACTTGACTCGTTACGTAACTTATGCACGGCATTATATAAGACTTCTCGAGCAGCTCCATTCATGTTCGAAGCGCGGTCTTTATAGATTTCTTAAAAACAGGATTTGTCTGTTAGGAGTTACGCAGTTTCTTCAGAAAAGAACCGCCGTACTGATGCCGTTATGTATCGAAATTGTCCTGTAGCTTTACTGCTGCATTTCCCCTAATGCTTCATTTCGTGTCCCATCGTCATACAAAACTCTTACTGTGATAGTGATTACAGAATTGATTATATTACAGATTATTGGAATGATAAAACAGTAATCAATCATATTGTTATTGTTCGAGGGATACTCATCATCATCATCATCATTGTCAACTAAAAATTGACAATATAAAACCCTTAATTTGATTATAAACATAACTATGATGAAAAATTATAAAATCTAAATAAGATGGGAGGTTAGTGATTGAAACGCAGAACTTCTTCTCCTTAGAAGTTATTGCTGAACTCATTAGACATGTTAGAGATGACAAACACTCGTAAGACGGCATTAGAAGCAAACGGCTAGACATCTAACAGATCGGAAGGCAAGGAGACGGAATGTGATGTCGAACCATTCTCTTGAAGGACCTACTTATCAAACTTGTGGCTTAGTATTCTAAACCCAAGCGGCCTTGTCCTTCAAGTCCAACATTATTTACGGTAACTTGAATGTTCTTACTACATGTTGAAAGAGGATCAATATGCCTCCTCCTCCTCCTCTTCCTCCTCTCTTCCCCATCCTCCACCTCCTCCTCCTCCTCCCTCTCCCTCTTCTTCCCCACCCCCTCTTATTCCTCTTCCTCTTCCTTCTCCTCCTCTCCTCCACCCGTCCTCCTCCTCCTCCTCCTCTCTTTCCCCAGCCCCTCCTCTTCCTCCTCCTCCTGTCTCTCCTTCTCCCCTGCTCTTCCTCCCTCTCCTCCTCCTCCTATTAGGCTATACTCCTCTAGTCTTTGATAGGAACTGAATGATTTTAATGAAAACTTTGCATTACAAATCTCCTTTCATCTCATCTCTATACGATAACTTTTATACATTGAAAAAGGTTCAAATTACTGATGACACCTAGCCTGTTATTACATGCAATGATGCATAATTATGAATAACTCAGTCAAGCCTGGGGAACTTTGTGTGTGTGTGTGTGTGTGTGTGTGTGTCATGGAGTGTTCTTGAGTCATTGTATTTTTTTTTTTTGTAATAGGTACTTGACATATCAAAATATTAGATCTAGGATAAATGAAAGACATTGAATCTTTGAGAAGGAAAAGAAACTGAAAAGGGTAATTTCAAATTTTCACCGAGATGATAGCAGGGCTTGCTAAAGGCTATCAAATTATCATAGATGAACAGAAAGCAAACTCGAGAAGAACACCATTATTGACGATATAATATGATGAAAAAAGAAAAAAAAGTAATTTCGTTGTTTATAATTATGCTAATTACTCTTATACATGAGTTTCCATTCAGCAATCCAATTCGATGGACTGTTAAACTGATAAAGACATGCAAAATTGACTCATCAACGATTCGAAAATAAACGTGTGGGAGTCAAGCACGAAAGCTTCTGATTCAATGATATAAATGTTAAATATATTTTATGACATTTCCGAGTAATGAAGGAAAGAGCTTAAAGCCCCATCAAGCAAAATAGTATGCTATCTGCAGAAATAGTATAGTGACCGCACTATTTCCATACACCTCGTGGGCGGCGTGGCACGCTACCGGTGGTTGCATTAACATTTACCAAACATCTCGTATTATTAACACCAAAATGCAGTGTTTGTCTAGCGCGTATCTGGACAGTAACTGCGATGCCTCGCCTCGTCTCTGCGACGCATTTCGCAGCAGGCTGAGCGGCGCAAAGTCGACATGTCGGCACATTTCCGTTCCCCCTCCGAAATACCAACTCGGCACGAACGACAATCACAAGTCATGACTCGCGCTTGACTAGTCGACGGTGGGCGGATATCTGATACGCCTCTGTATCACGGACCGGCAGTTTGCCACTTTGTATTAAGGTTGATGAAATAACACCTTTTGCGTTGTTAACGCACACACTCTCTCTCTTTGTGAAATGTTTCGTGTATCGTCACCCTGCAGAAAAGATTTTAAATTGGGTCATAAAGATGACAGCTATTGCCTTTTTTTTTTGGGGGGGGGGGGGGCCAACAATAGAAGCGTGACCATATTGGTATTTGCGACAGATTCAGGACCCGCTAGCTGTCATTTTGTGTCATCCTAAAGATTCATTCGAGCGCGGGGTTCATTTAACAAACACTGCGGTAGCTTTGCACGAAACAGGTTCACTAAAGTCTTCTGTCCGAGGCATGTTATCATTATTCTATCAATGCTACAAATGTCACACTGAGATGATAGTGTGAAATTCTTAAATCAGATGGTTCTGGAGAACACATACGGGATCCAGAGGAAATCATAAAAGATTCGAGGATCGGTTAAACTTCGTATTACCATGCACACTGCTCCTGATATGTGAAATACTCCCCCTCCCCACTCCCCCCCCCCCCCCCCCCCGCCCCCCGAAACTAAAGAGCACAACTGTCAGGTCGTGAGTTCTAACTAAATAGAGAAACAAATGGCGCTGAGATTGGAGAGGATTTCTCAGTTCCTATTTCCAAACAGGAAACCAGTTTAAACTTCTGTTTCACAAGCGCAATGCTGACATCGAATGCCGTCCACGGCATGAAATTTCGAGACACGAGGGAGATTTAGTTGAGAGGTGACGGGGGATTTAAAGGGGCAGACTACATCTCCCTATAAACAACGCAAAACCAATTTGATTACACGTTTAATGTCATGATTATGACGTGAACCTTACAGCTACTGCGTACGATCAATTTCTTACTTACATTCGTGGAGGTGGCAAAAACAAAGGTAGTACAAAGCATAATGTAGTCGAGTATCATGACCAGTACGAAACAAATTCTGTCACGTTTTTAAATACAGACTCATATAAACACATACACATGTAAGTTAGATGTAAATGTGTGTGTATGTGTATGTGTGTGTGTGTACACATTATGCAGATAGATATAAAAGAGAATAAATATGAAAGCAACTATACTTTTCGTTCGTGAACACAGTGAAGCGAAAGCAAACAAGATTGATATCTGAAGTAAATTGGCAATCACGAAGTCATGTGGAAAGTGAACAAGGTTAAATTGGCACGTTTTGCAGCAATTCGTTCAATAGGTCAACTGGCTATGTTATCAATTTCGTTGATATTTATTCCAGCACGAGCTATCGAATTTACATGTTTCCAAATACATTCGATATTTTGAATCCTATTTGCATGCTTTCGCTGTCGACCTGTCTCGCAAGACTAGTTTCGGGCAAGGTTTTCTGTTTATATGCAGATTTGAAAATTCTTGCAGTATAGCAGCAGTCTCTTGAAAAGAGTTGTCATCGTTAGAAGACGATAACGTAACATGAGTAATTCCCTTGAAATGTTTAGTTTGTGAAGTTCTTCGTTTGTCCTATTGCAAGCGCGTTCAATGCGCAGCTTGCATGAATAAAGAAACTGATCTCCTCAGACAATGAAGCTAAAATCACGTCTGGACCCATTATCACTTTGTGCACACAGATGAAAGGATGCACAAGCGAGCAACCTCGCTGTCACCACTGTCATGACCATAAATACCTAATAATGACACAATAGACGTCACAATATACCATTATGACGAAAATAGACGTCACACACACCATTATGACGAAAATAGACATCCCATTACCCCCCTGTTGCTGCTGGTCCAATTAAAATATATACACTCAGACACTCATCCTCTATGATTGCACCATTTCAACCAGCAATTCTGATATGAACCGAATTACCCTTTAAGATGCCTTCCATCCGAAATCGGTAAAAACCCATCGATTTCTTATGGAAAGATCATTTGACGAATACAAAACGTTGCCATTTTCATCATGTGCTAAGGCAAAGTGGTCATTTTACGCAACAGATATTGCACTCCTGCTCAAGGCATTCTCAGTATTTCTCAACTGAGAAAATAACAACTGATACAAAGTCATGTGGTTTTTTTTCCCCTTTAGAGAAGGAGACAAAATGACCTTATTCATAGCAGTTTAAGAGGTTTTTCTTGCTGTAATAGAATTGCTTGACATCAAAAGCGAGTCTTAAACCTTGGCAGTGTGTTTTGTTCTGTCGTTGCGCTTTCAGTCTCAAAGAATATGCAGAGTTATAAAGAATGATGACCAGATATTATATACGGTATAGCAACTAGAATCACTTCCGTTACCACTTCAAGATTCACTGAAAACGTCATTAAAATTATTTCACACTACACATCACGATGTAAGGTTAATATGACTAAAATTAAAATGAAAATTCTTGTACACAAAGTGGAGATGCAACTGACTTTCGCTGTCATTAATGTACTTCATGTTTTGGCGTACAATCTTAAATACAAATACACCTTTTTTTTTTTACATATATGCGGGCAATGGATTTAGTGGACAGTGGCGCGTGGACTAAGCAGATGTCTAAATTGCAGTCAAACGGAGTCGATAAATCAGTCATAGTTTGCGAAAGAAAATCAGACAGTTGAAAAAAAAACATTACGATTCGATCCTTCTTAATGTCTGAATCATGTTTACAGCACCTCTGTGCTTGGCAACTTTTATCAAAATACACATGCTGCTATCCATGCTATGATATACAAAGGATAACATTCTTATAGCAATTACTTTGCACAGATAATTTTCATTCTTTCCGACAATTTTGAGACAATCAGAGAATTTTGTATTCATACATGCAAATCAGTTGATGATAGCTGAAATAGGAACTTCACATTCACGTGATGAAAAGGGCCAGTTCCAGATGGCTGCAATTGAGTTCGTAATAATTATCATTGGTTACTTTCACACGGTCTGTTGATCAAGCTTTCTAAAATACGTTGCTTCGATGCCCTGATAACGCTACATAAATAAATTAATATAAAACAAACAAGCAAAAACAGGCAAGAGATTTTCTTCTCTTCACAGTTGGACAATACACCAGTGCAAGAATAATTATGTCGGCCTTTTAGGGACAATCGACCATTGCGATTTCTATTCTCCCAGTTTCCGTGGAAACATTACCAACATTTACCGACGCCCAA
This sequence comes from Diadema setosum, assembly GCA_033980235.1. Lineage (NCBI taxonomy): Eukaryota > Metazoa > Echinodermata > Echinoidea > Diadematoida > Diadematidae > Diadema > Diadema setosum. The sequence continues at coordinate 30,992,812 of CM067067.1, read as the reverse complement.
CGATCAAGTCGTCACAGTTTTATCTTTAAAACCGAGAACTCCATTGTGACCTTGATATGGCAAGCCAGAACCTATCGTCGCAAATGAAAGGGAGTTGACCATTATCATCACATAAGATTCCCTACCATGCCCGTATTCTCCATTGCCATTTCCGTTAAAGTCGCAAAAACAATTAAACAGTAAAATAAAAAAACAACAACAACAACAACAACAACAAACCGATTACCTTTCTCTTCCATTTACTTCCAAAAAATCAGCACAACACAAATATTATGGTATGTGACCCAAACTTAACTTCTTTTCAAGCACTTGGCTTCATCTTTAAAGCGATATCCCCATAGGAATGACGACTATGGGTAGCCAGGTCAACCCAGTAACCCTGTGGCTACTGTAACCTTAGACTCGCGTTAAATCTCTACTGATTAATTGGCCTAACGAATCACTGACATTTCTCCGGCCAATTACACAGCATCAAACACACTTTGGAGACGAGATGAGAGCATTAAGCATCATATGTGTTGTCCACGTGGCGCGCAATCAATTCACCACACTTAATCAGCTCTATGGAAAGGGTAACGCTTACGCAAAGCCCATCGTCAGCTCTAATTTCACACTTCGGCCCTGCGTCTACGAAGGATATCATGCTAACACAGGGACATGGGCCTATGGACGTTTTACTATCACATGTTGCCTATTGAAGAGACAAAAGGGGGTTTAAGAGAGAAAAATACGACATTTAACGGAAATCGCCACTGTTTCGGCTTGGTGTTTTTTTTTTTCTGTAAACGCAAGAAATATTGATAAGTTTGAAGCAGAATTTCATGCAGGAAAAAAAAAAAGAGTAATCAAAGTTTCAGGAGCCAACGGTGCGTGGAACGGACGTTCGTCGATGCGTCTCGTTTGTCACACCAGCGCAAATCAAGCGACATTATTTGGGACAATCGCTTCCTTTGCGGCCATCAATTTAGGCTATTAAACTGCAATCTGAGGACGCGCAAGCGACCTTTTTCCTCCTCGAGGTTACTACAGGTGAGGAAAACGATATTATCGTAAATTGTCGTCTCGGATCAGTTCTCAATTGGCTATATGGAGATCTTTACGAGAGAGGGGAAAAGAGAGAAAAAAAGGTTGTGGGGACGGAGGGAGAGATAGACGAAACACAATGGTATTACCACATAAAAGTAAAGCGACATACCGATAGGTGACCGAGCAGGCGATGAGATGGGTTGAGTGCCCGTGCGAGGAAGAATCCGTTGGTGCAAGTTAAATTCTTGATGAGGACATCATACGATGCCAATGGAAAGGCAGTGAGCGCTAGCTGGGTACGATATCGTCTCAGGTTATCCGACACCTCCACTCTGCTTCCCCCTTCCCCCAGATATCTCGGAAGTTAGAAAGGTGACACGATTTGCACAATGGTGGCGTGCCACGGATATGTGGAAATCAAAAGTGCGCCAGTTTAATTGCCTTGCCCAGGTTTCTACAAACACCGCGGCGAGAGCGCACCAAATACCGTTGTGCAATTACGTCTTTCTCGCGTGAGTTTTCGACGATGCCCAGGTATTGATGAACTTCAAATTTCATATGAGGCAACAAGGGTACATGGAAAGTGCAAACACTGGAGGTGGAAAAGGGGATCATTCATCGCCAAACATTACAGTTTGTTGAATCGTTGGCATTGATTTAAAAGTTACATTGCAACCGGTCTGCGATTCTGGTCGTGCTATAATCCCACCACAATTGTACCACCGTCGAATCGATAAAGCTATAAAAGAACTCTTGTAGCCGTAAAAACCTCTTTCACGTATCGATTGCTTCTCTTAGGTATTGATGCACGCCTAATCATACAGTCTGGTCAATAGTAGTGCATATTTAATGATCTCCAAGTTTTCACTTATGAAAGAGAGAGAGAAAAAAAAAATCGGATGCCTAGAGGGCGTACACTATCGACGCTCTGATGACTTTACGCCCGGGAAAACTTGGAAAAACAAGCTGTGAATGAAAAAAAAAAGTGCGCTTCATCTTCTCCAGGGGCATGCCTGTTGCAGTGCATGAACAACAGGAAATGCAGCTACTGCCTCGATCGTCAGGACCGAGGTCAGCTGCAGACTTCTCATGGCGGGAATCCTCAACGTCCGAATCGATGCCGAATCACCGACGAATGAGTGCCGATATCGCAAATCGGCTTTCGCGCGGACCCGAGCTGTAGATTCTGATTGAATCCAAACCCGGTGGGCGGAACATCCCAACTTTGTGACGTGCGGACAGTTTGAATCTATACGAGAGGTTAGAATAGATAACGTCGCGTCGCTCCTCCTCTTTATACCCTCGGCGTTGTTCTCTTAAATTCTCGAAATAGCTCTAAACAAAAAGCACTGAAATTAAGGATCAAATTCCCGAGGTTCTTATGTTTCATATGACTCGCTCATGCTTGTCATGCAATGCCTAACTCTACTCCTCACTCCCTCACATGATGTTCACATACAACACTCTTTCTTATTTCATACCTGGACATGGCTTTCAAGGAAGAATAATTTCCCCAAGTCTGGAGTCGTAATGTAATCATTATCACAACTTTCAGAGTCTTACACTACAAGTTCCACACAGGTATTAGGCCTACACCAGTGATCTGATTGCGTGACGTCATTTCTACATCTTTATCAATATCGTCAAGGCTTGAAGCTTTAAGGTATGGGAATCATTGTCAAAGCGATCCTTACCCCAATCACACATTCATATAACATCGATCAACCAGAGTGACATGAAGATTAGTTGAGATATATAGTGCTACTTTAATTTTTCACACAATATGTCTCGAACTAAAATATTTACTGTAAGTTAAATTATATTGTAGTATAGTCCCATACTCCATAGAGTTCAGAAGGAGTGGTCAGTTCGCTACCACTAATATGAAGCACAACAAGGGCCTCTTTCATGCAGATGTAAAAAAATGCAAGCTGTCCTTTAGGAGAGTGAAAAAAAAGTGATGTAAAACGGATCACAGATTTGAATTCTAATATACCTTGTACTATATACCTCTCATTCTTTTTTACCTGCAAGCGATCCTGACTACAATCACACATTCTTACAATATTAATCTACCATTACATCCAGACTAATATGAGGATTTGTGAAGATCACCGTGCTGTTAAAATTTCACATGTCTGGAACTAAAGTTTTTTTTTTTTTGTTTTTTTTTTTGTAAATTCACATTAAAGGGTCCTACTCTTTGGATCTCGTCACATTTTCAAATTCGTTGAAAATGTAAGCAAATTGTTATAAACGGAAGATCAAGTATAAGTAGGCCTATACCTGACTATTCTGCGATCCTGCACATTCTTGGAAATTAAAGGGACTGTACAGTACTGGCTGAGTTGAGGATTCAGGTTTATATAACATTTATTGGTGAGATAATGAGAAACGTCTCCTGAAATATGAAAGAGCATGTAATTTCAAGAAGGATTCAACGTTTATTTGATGAAAATTGGCCTTGAAATGGCTGAGATATCCAAAAAAGCGATCCTAATAAAATTGGCAGGCCACGACTTTTATTAGGATCTCTTTGTTTTACCTTGTTTTTAGATATCTCAGTCATTTCAAAACCGATTTTCATCAAATAAACTTTTGATTCCCCTTAGAATTGTATGCTCTTTAACATTTCATAGGGAGTGGTTTCTAAATATCTCGCAAAACGTTACAAGCTGAATCCTCACCTCAACCAGTACTGTACAGTCCCTTTAAAGCCACATTGCTATAACCATGCAACTATTTTTGTTATAATTGTTTATCTGTTAAGAAGTCTAAATAACATAGCATGGCCGACTGCAAGAACAGCTGCCTGGTTTACAGCGTACGTGGTTTACATGGCATAAGTCGCTTGGAGAAAGAGTGGACATGATCACAAGTTTTGACATGCAAAACCGCCACAATTATTAATAACCTCTGCGCTTAATCTAATTCTTAGATGTAATTCTCAACAATTAACTATCCCTATTAATAAAATCATTCTCTCCGTAAGCACATACGTTATAGCTCCAAGAGCCAAGTCGGCAAAAGAAAGCCTTTCCTTCTTGGAATACTATGGTCATTAAGGAACCATTGCTGCGGATATGAGTGTGGCACAGAGAATGCTGCAGCTAGTGAACGGTGACACATTTAGTTACTCGTGCGACAATATAGTTCCGGTCTCATTTTCTCCAAGGACTTGGGATTAGGGTATGTGATAGGGTTTCGGGTTTAGTTTAATGTGAGGATTATGATTAAGGTTAGGGTTATGTTTGTGGGTGGAATCTATGTTTGGCGTAGCGTGCAGATATATCATGGGAGGAATATTGTCTAAGGATCGAATTAATGTCATGCATCCACTTGGAACAGGGTCGGGAGTGGGTGGAGTCAAGACACATACAATACGCGTTGAATCGCAATTATGATGCACAACGATCTATGAAAATAATGAAATAATCATAAAAGAGTCTTTATGTGAAAATTTGACGTGCGCATTTTATCTTTATTGGGAGGGGGGAGGGGTTGAAGGTGGTAACTTCTCTATCGGTAATGGTTGATGTAAAGCACAAAGCTCAACAATGACATTATTCAAAAAGAAGAACAGTGTATAAGAAACGAACCAAAAATTGTAGTGTAAAAATTATCATTGGTATAAAACAGAAAAAAAAAACCTGTAATCTATGAAAAATGGATCACAAATCTGCATTTTTAATAATCATTCTACCTTTTCACCTGATGCAATCGCACATTCTTACAACATCGATCAACCTTCACATTCAGAGTGATATGATGATTAACTTATTTTGTTAGATCAAAGTGCTGTTGAAATTGCATGTCTCAACTAATGTATTAGTGTTTGATGTAAGTTAGCATTCATTAGTTCCAATGTATGGAGATGGGAAGTGGTATGTTCTCTATCGATGTAAACACAAACCTCGAAGCTTTTTAAACACAAAGCTCTACAACGGTTTCTTTAAAATTCAAACAGAAATACAAACAACAACAACAACAGCAAAAAAAGGCAAAAAAAAACCTTAACGAGACCGATTAAAAAAATGTAAAACGGATCAAAAATCTTGGTTTTCACTACCCCTCCTCCCCTTTTCACCTAATGATAAGACATCCTGATTGACAAGTCTAATGAAGGTGTCTTTTTTATGGGGGTGGGTCTATGGCATGGGGGGGGGGGGGGCAAGGGTGATGGCATCGTATGACTTAATTTCCATGATACTCCAAAGGCCATTTCTTGTCTTAATCAAATATCCCTGGCGATATTATTTGTGTTTGTGGCCCTACATCACAAAACTCTCAAAAAAGTCACACAGATATAGATTTTCCAGCAGACTGCAGAGTACAATGCTAAACATTTTTTTAGTCAATTTGGTTGATTTGGGGTTTGGGTGTTTCTAACGGAGTAACAACTTTCTATGTCTATGAAGATTGGAAGAATAAAGTTATATAGACGTAAGTTGTGCTCGTGAATCTGGAGTTATTACAAACTTACCGTTTGTCATTTTTTATTTTGTTTTTCACCTTAAACCCCCTGTGCGGCAGGTTGAGGTGCGCAACAACCAGCGATAGTATATCTTTTATTATTTGTTGTAATCATGAATTCAATGTTAAATTTTATGTTAATTTGATAATCCCTTCACAGTGGTTTACACATGCTTTTATTGTAAAGGGCGATTCTGGGCACCCTAAAACCTTCGTCATAGCTCCAGTTCTTACAGAGCAGCATTTTTTTTTGTTTATATATTTCAAAAACCATCTTAAAGATTAGGACCACGCAATTTCGATGAAGTACAGTGTACATAATTATCCGCAATTTGAAAGTTAAGAATCACCTCTTCCAGAATTCGACTTTTTGCAGATTTTTGTTGGTTTCGTTGGGTTTGTGATGCAGGATGACAATATACTTGAAAGGCTCCTAACCTTGCGATAAACACTCAATACTGACAAGAACCAATGCGCGAACCCCAGCAACGAATGCAGATTCTCCAACGTAGAATCCAATTGATATCTGATGTACAATGAATATGACTCATTTTAAAATCAAACATTATTGTTATTATCTTAGAATGGAATGGATCAAGGCAAGAGAGCATTGTCAAATTTGCCCTTCATCAGCTTATATTATGCAGAATGATGATTCTGCCCGATTTTATTACTGTGCATATAGAAATGTCTCGAATAGTTATCATTATGAGTATTCCAAAGAAAAGAGGAGACGTATGATAAACATACCTTGCAATGTGATAGAGCGTATACCCGATTTGGCTTCATGGTACAACAGGAAAGTAACGAAGCGCGTTTTGTCCAAGATATGCATAAAGGAGATCTTAAAGAAGAGCGATGCTTCGCTTATGAACAAAGATAATGAACAAGGATGATGAAAAGTTTGCCTTGCCGCCGGGAGATATAATTCATTGTCCATCTCTGTGGAAATTAGAAAAGAAAAGGTTTATAGAAATAAAAGCAAAAGGAATGCTTTATTGGAGAAATATAGAAACAAACTGGCTTCATTGTCAGTATGGTTACCTAATACCAAAGGAAAGAGAATCAGGATCGTTTCTGAAAGTATAAGGCAGGTGAAAAAGAAATATTGACCAACAAAGGGAAAGAAGAGGTGAAAATGTGAGAAGGAAAGAAAGGAGAGAGAGAGAGATGGAGACAAACTGACGGACAGACAAACAGACACACTGACAAAAACAGAAGAATTCGAGGGTGTGTGTTGTGATGTGACAAGCGTCTGTTTTATAGAATCGAATGATAACCTTGCTAAACGACTAAATCTCAAAAGAAAAGAACAAGCAATCAGCAAATCAACACACATAACAGTATAAAGCCCACATGATAACGGTAAGGAGATAATTATCTATCCAGGGTAATTTCTTAGTACTCGTCCTGTTTCCATACAATGAGTGCCTTGGTCAGCCTTGCGCTATCGGTGGCCCATCTACAGCAATAATGAAGTGAATATAAGTAGTTTTTGGTATTGCGAAGTATTGACATCTAAAGGTGTGGAAGCAAAATGGTATAGCCGCATTGATAATTTGATTCTGTTCCCTGAATCAACAGATAAACACTTAGCAGCACCTCAAAACACCCTAATTATTTTATAATTGATCGTAATCTTTGTTCTACTGATGCATGGTATACTGCGATGGAAAGGACAAGATTTTCAGATTGCCTTTGTTTTTGTGTTTTTCTTCTACCTCTGTGAATTCTTATTTTTCAAGTTAGATCCAAACTTCTCAAAACGGTCAAGTGAGATTACTATCATGGCCTAATCTTCGTGTATTGGGAGTGACAAGTCTTGGTAGTTAGGAGAGTTTTCTAATGAAAAATTAACATATCATTATGTTTGAAAAAAAAATGCTTAAAATGATTGTTCACGCCAAGACGTATACTCTTGTAACATCTGATAAAATCTATTCACTACTTAGTGCTGAGATATGCACGAGAGAATATTCCGGTTACTTTTGTTTCTTCAACTACGTAACTTGTTATGATTTTCACTATCAAAAGAACACGCACGCACACACACACACACACACACTCACACACACACACACACACACACACACACACACACACACACACACACACACACACACACAAAGACTGTTGTGAAAGCACGCTTACAAGATCAGATCATCATCACTGTCAGATATACTAAACAAGGTCTATCATTAGTTTTCTTACAATGATAACTGACGATTGAACAGAGTCGTACATCAATGTATTTTCATACGTGACCTCATGATGTTGCTGCTTCCAGGGTACTTATAATGCGCCAGTTCCACATAGTTAACGTTCTCAAGGCGTAGTAGAAGAAGTAAGTTATGAAATACAAAAATCCTTACACAAACATGTACATGAAAATGAATGACAAAATAATGATAATGAAAAAATATACATCATAATATGCAATTCTACTGGAAAATGGTCATGAAAAAATGAGTCTTGAGGGCAACTTTAAAGGAGTCAACATTCGAAATGTGACGGATAGCTTGAGGCAACTGATTCCACAGGTAAGGTCCAGCATGTGCAAACGACCGATCCCCCCATGATTTCTTCGTTTTTGGAACAACAAGCAATCTACAATCGGATGACCTTAAACATCTGGAAGGATTATAAAATGTCATTAAATTAACATTGTACTCTGGGGCAGATCCATGTATGCAATGAAAAACAAATAGTAATAGTTTAAATACAATGCGAGATTCAACAGGTAACCAATGCAATGAGGACAAAACAGGGGTAATGTGAGTTTTTTCTCCTGGTAAGGGTACCAATGCGGGCTGCTGAATTTTGCAATTTTTGTAACCGTGAAAGTTGAGATTGTGGTAGCTGAAATAGGAGTGCATTACCAAAGTCAAGTCGGGATGATATAAGAGCATGAACTATTTTTTTCTGTGGCTGAACGAGTTAAATACTTGCGAATAATGCCCAAATTGCGTAACTGATATCTCACGGATTTACAGATAGCAGAGATCTGAAAAGACATCACATGGACATTGTAGAATCAAGGAGGTTCTAGAGACTGGAGTCACAACCGTCTTATTTCCTTTGCTAGATGTTCGAAGCCGCCGCTCAAAAATATTTGAAGCATGTGGCAAACTGGATCTGCCGCTCAGATAGGAAGACAATTGACTCGTGTCTCATTGCATAATCACCAGCCACTTTCAAAGGAAGATATGTCTTTGTGATGGTAATTACTTTTCGCTATCCCTTCTTATAAAAGGTAGGTGGTACAGACACGAGGATGCGCGAATAGAAATTGAGCAAAAAATGCTGAAATAAAGATGAAAATTACTCGACTGGGCATACCCGGGCACTAATCTGATATATCTATCAATAAAGAATTATACTTGAAGATTATTCCATATTAGTTTCATTTGTGGAAATTAAGCGGAAAAGTGATAAAACCAGCTTTCCAGGATGGTACAGTTTCAAACATTTTCACATGATACAGTTCTGATTTACACTTTTGCACAAATTTCTGGGCGGAATTGACTTTTATTTTACATGCTTTATCATTATGTGAAATTTTATTTCATTTAATGAATAAATAAGCAAAATATGGCCAACATTATGATAACGTTCAATATGAATCTTCAGATTGCTCAGCAAGACGGCGGCTTGGAACATCGATCATCAAAGGCACAAGTCAATGCAAGTGCACCTGTGGAATTCTTTTGTACATCAATAGAAATCTGACAACTGTTTGAATAATTGCAGCCAGTTGGAACTCCAATGTATTAAACCTCCTTGGTAGAATCAATAATACTCCAAGATTTCTAAATGATTTAGATGGAGCAATAACCACATCATTGTCAACCGTTAAAGAAGGAAGACTAACCTTGTCAAGTAGAACCTTGGAACCAATAAATAACAACTCTGACTGTTCCTGATTTAACTTCAATGAATGCGAGCTCATCCACTTTTTGATATCATGGATGCAAGCCTCAAGTTTCTGAATAATGTCAACGACATTGGTTTGGGTTTTAGTGTGGATGACAAAGCATACATGTAAGCCTCCTTATAAGGGACGTCTTGTGCCGATGAATAAGGGGTGTAAATTTAAAAATTGTTTCAAAGCGTTAGTCACGCATGCACGATTGCCTGTTGAGTACAGCTGAAAAGGAGTTTACGTTTCAAAAATTACAAAAAAGACAAATAGAATTAATCAACAGACACAAACACACACACACACAAACGGCAAAGACTTATGAAAGTTTCATATCAGTCTCTGATACCTTAATTCAAGTAACTTTTGAAGAAAGAAGAATAAGCTGCTCGAGTTAATTGTCCTTTAGCGATATTATCCACAGAACTTATACAGAAAGCACAGAAAACACTTGCATGATGTGATTTTTTTTTTCAAATCTCAAATTCCAATATTGCATACGGAAATAGAGCGACCTGTGTTTTTCACGACACGGATTTCCAGCATTTACAAACTTGACCATGTTGGATGTTTGTTTGTTTGTTTGTTTTAATAAGGAAAACGCAAAAGCATGAAGAAGTATAAGATAAAGAAAAGGAATTTGACGGCATAGCGGTAATTGGGTAGTGTTAACATACACAGTTATCATTATTCTCGTTTCTCAACTGAAAGAAATAATCATGAAGAGGGCGCTATTAAGATTTCGTTGCCAGTACCCTTTGGGCCCTCGTTAAAATGGCGCAAGGAACAGCGTGAATCACGAGATGTGGATTCTGTGTACAACCACGCCTTCTCATGTCAAAATTATAGCAACGATCACAAAGGCATGAACGGGTTCACTTCAATTTGGGCATGTGGTGTTTTAGATAGTACATGGATTTGCGAAATTTCATGGTTTCCATAGTCTTCAAGCTTCGAGTAAGACCTGTTAGTCGATAGCAATATTAACTGAAAGGACATAAGTGTGCACAAAACCAGGGACAAGACCGTGAACGAAATGCAACCATGTATTTAGCAGTATCGAAACACGGACTAGTCTTGAACTGATGAGTAACGATGCAGAAGAAACAGAGGCAGATGCAGATGCCAGATTTGCATGACTTTATTTGGGGTCTCTAAAGCCACATTTTGACAGGGGCATTTTTGAAATAGTCAAGTATTCATCCATGTATATTTGTATGCACAATGTATATGTACTGTATATCTATATGATATTAATATTTTATATACTATATTATATACTAGAGAATAAAAATGCCATTTTAGGTTTTTATCACATACTAGAGAATAAACTTGTATTCTATTATCATTATATATATATGGGCATTTCCGTGAGTTGTGCGACATGACCCCCAAAATTTCAGGACAACTGATAATCTTACTTTGTTAGCCATAGTTTGAAGTGTGTGAAACCAACTTTACCTTTAAGAAAAGTTCCCTTTTGTGCATTTTTATACCTTTTGAAACTGAAAGCATTTTTTGACCTAAAAATCCCTAAAAATGCATTTTTGTTGCTCTTTGTGATTATTTTTTATATTTGAGGCTCAAATCAAACTTTGTTTGGTTTTACAAATCAAAAATATATTAATCTAGCAGTAAATAAAGTGGAGACCTCGATATAAGATATTACTTCGGACACCAGCGTGCTCTTACATAGCTCGAGAAGCTGCTGTAACGTGAGTTACCGAAACATTAACTTTTTAACCTAGCAATTTTACTATGCCTAACTGAGACATTGTATTTTGGATTATCAAATAACTATGCAGCACACATCCAAGAAATATGATGGGACATATAGTCTTTGCTTCAAATTCTCATAACAGAGGTCTTAAAATTGTAACGTGAGTTACCATGTAACGTGAGTTACCACAATGTAACGTGAGTTACCGACATGATTTTTTTCTTTAATACCAAGAAATGATATGAAAGTTGTGATTGTAAGTAAACAATGAGTACATGATTACTGAACTCTTGTATTAAGATTCTATTTCCAATAGATTGTTATTCTCTTGGTCTCTCTCTATCACCAAACCAACTGGTCTACATGTACAATGTATTAATTACACATGTTCATCCCATGTTAACTTCTGAAAGAAACTGTTCCATATTTACTATTTAATATTACAGTGCATGTATACTGATCTGTTACGAAAGTTGTTAAAAGACATTTCTTCTAAAGCTGCATGGACCTTGTTCCAGCAAATTATCAAAATTTTGTGATAACTATTAATAGCCTCCTGATTGGGATAATCACTGCATGATTACTCTTGAAAAGTTCTTGTTTTTGTAATTCAAGTGATTACTATTTGACAATTCATAGTTTATACCTACCCGTATAGACCAAAGCCATTGTTTATGAGGCTGAAACATTTACATGTATGAACAGAATTTTAAGATTGGAGCTCGCTTCCTGCTGTTTTTTTCTGAGATTTTTGAGAACTGAACATAGTGAATTTGACACGCTTAAAATGTGTTTTATACTATTCTACTCTGAGGTTTTAGCTATATTGTTGCAAAATCCTACAATGAAACTTGTCCATGTTTACTGTAATTTACTTTACATGCTGATCTATTACCAAAAACTTGTTGAATGTGAACCTCATTATCAGACATTTTCTTTAAGAGCTGGACAGTCATGTACCTTTTAGAAAAGCAAACTATCAACATTTTGTGATATTAATAGTTAGCCTCCTGATCACAAAATATTTACTATTCATGTTTTTCACTGGGATTTACTGCTTCAGTCTGCTTGATTACTCTAGAAAATACTGGTATACTTTTTACATGTATGTACAATTTAAATAATGGCTACTTGACATTCCATAGACCAAAGCCATTGTTTTTTAAGGCTTAAACATTTATGAACATGTTTTATTAAACTGATCAATACTGGTAGCAGAAATTTATCTGCAGTTATCTAAAATTTATCTGCAGTTATCTAAAATTTATCTGCAGTTTCTGTAATTCAATTCTAATTTCTGTACCAGTTTAGTATAAGAATTTGTAAACAAATCAAACATACAAACAATTGATTATTGAGTAATTCAAACAATTATCAAATAATTGGAATATAAATTGCATTGTTTAAAAGTTAAAAGATTTATTGAAATATTCATTTCTGAACCTTTAAACTCTCCACAGACTACATGTACAGATCTCTAGTCTCGTGACTCAGTGTATTAAATGGAATAGTTTATGGATGACTTGTTTTATCTAGATAGCCTGAAATCCATTTAAATCTAGTAAAATAAAAAAAAAACAATCAAATCAAATTCTCAATTAAATCCTCAATTTCTGATGCATTTGTTAACTGGAAAAGAGTGTAATTTAATGAAATAGACTCTGTTTCATATCATTTTGTTGAATACAATTTTTTGTCTCAGTACGAATGAAAGCTTGGAAAATGACTCAATTAAAAATGAAATTTATCTTCAAGTTGGTATTCTAAAGTAAAATTTCCTGCCTTTTGGTAATCTCATGGATAAAATGGGATTAATTACTGTCAGATCAATGTTCAAATCAAGTTAGATTCTTTATTCATGGAGTTTGTTTGTGAAAAAAAAGTTGTCTTGGTAAGTTTTCTTTGGATTATTAAGACAAAAAATCGTCTTGTGATCATGTGGACAAACTGTAACGTGAGTTACCGTAACGTGAGTTACCGCTTCACATGACGATACCTGGAGAATGTAAGACAATTTGAATTTTACCATACTCAGTGATGTATGTTGTTAGTCCATGACTCTGACATGGACTTTAAAGTCTCTCTGTTTCTTGTTTGAGGAAACTTTTGAATATAAGACATGCCAAATTTTTGCATGTCCAAATTATGTAACGTGAGTTACCGACATTTGTAGTGTTTTTTCTCATAGTTCTCATAAGAGTCTGTGGATGTAATGTTGCTGTGAGGTAGGATGGAGGTGCATGATACTCATTCACATATAGTAACTAATATCACTAATTAGGTTTTAAGGATATTGATCTCAACGACCTAATTTTGAGTTCAAAATGTAACGTGAGTTACCGTGGAAATGCCCATATATATATATATATATATATATATATATAGCGAAAACTTTGAGCAAAGAAAACATTTTCTTTGCTCAAAGTTTTCGCTATTTATTATTACAATTGTTTCTGGTCAGTTTTTCCTTCCTTGTTTCAATATATATATATATATATATATATATATATATATATATATATATCCTTCGCCCCCTTAACATTTTCTTTGTCATTTGGTACCTTATTGTTGGGATCCTATGATAAATTCTTCATGTTTTGCCATGTTTGTGTTGATAGTTCTGTCAATTAATCTACCTGGGATAATCATATCAAAAGCCTTTCACACATACATGGTGTTATCACCTCATGTGCGGCATCATACATGTTACTAGTCATCAGTAAACAAAGTGTAATGAACTATCTCAATCATGAAGTTGTCCATATATGATAGGAAGCGAATTAAAAGTAAAGAACAAGTGGCCAATAATGTTAGGGATATGTAATTGTATAATACAAGAACCAGCAAAGATTTCAGAAAAGGATCACACATTTCAACGGTGCAAACATTTTTTTTTTTTAATTTCAACTCTTCAAACACGTAACTAGCAACATATTGTACAGGAAAACATTTGCCAAAATTCTGTCCAGAGGAAAAAAAATATACATGCGTTAATGTTCTTCACAATTCAAATATGCTCTAAGATACATTACTGGTATATTTTTGTTTGCTCCAAATCAATTGAGCAAATTATCATCTACCGTTAATTGTTCATAGAATTCATGGACCTGTTCAAATCAAACTCAGTATACATTTCCATCAAAAACTGACATATTTCAGCTACGTCCCCAATAATATTAACCAACGTATACTATAAATATCCAGTAAATCTAGCACTTTCTAACCTTGTGAAATTTTCATTCCAAAAGTCCTAAAATATATGCTATTAGAAAATCATTCTCTTTGAATCCCGTGATTAGCATAGGCAAAAATATATTTGATGAAATGACGAGTACAATTGTGGAATAGTCAGGATGATGTAACTCATGAGCAGTGTGAATCAAAATTTTGATGCTTTATAGCATGAGAGCCATGTGAGAGGCCAAGGTATCATGATCAGTGTTCAATACGAGGCAGACTCAAGCAATTTTCTGACTGGCCTGTCAAATGAAGTTCTGTAGGCTATATCCATAAACGATACAGAAGAGTTCCAAAAGTCGTTTCGGTTTGATCTCTCTGCTGTGATGTGTTATCAGAAAATATGATAAATCTAAGTATCTCAAAATATCTTCCCCTATGTGTTTCATTTAAGAAAATTAAACATACCACATGATCTCCAATTTTAATATCCACTCTGGTAAAATATCCTTCTTTTATTCCTTCTTAGACCTTGAAATTATGAAAGAATATTTGAAATAAACCTATTTGAAGTCCTCATTTTTCTTACCCACATCAACATGATTAGAAGACAACATAAATTAAATTCAGAATATAACTGTTTTTACCTAAATACTCTGAAAATAATTTAGGGGCTAGAACCAAGCCTATCCATCCTTTAACTTCATTGTACGCTTGTCGATCAACCTTCACTGGCATTCTAATTGTTCCACTCTCCAATTCAATCTGGCTACTACAATATACGAACATGAAATTTAGAAACTAGGAAATTCAAGTGTGGTCGGCTTTAGACCAACAGATATACATAATAAATTTGCTAAGTAGCAATATTTTCACGTTGGTACAACAAGAGTTGCAAATACTTGTACATATCTTCGTCTATTCATTGATACATTGATAATGCTATATGTATGGAAGTAAAATGCAAGGGTTATCAACTGTTCCAAATGATTGAAATGGCATCACAATCATGCATTCAGTGTTTATCATTATGATACAAACTTTGTCAAGAATGGACACATCCACAAAGAATGGAAAAACATAATATGTTACAATTCATATCAAAACAAGTAAAAACAAACCATTATAACTCTTGTACAATTTTGATCAGACTAAAATATAAAAAAAAGAGTAAGGCTTACAAAAATGTTGTCAATATTGAAGCAGAATGATAGGTACATCCACAAAAAAAAAAAGAAAAGAAGAGGAAGTAATCACAGATGTTTGACACTTATGAAGACAGCATTCATTCATTTGAATGTAAATTGACATTATTGAAACTTGCGACTCACTAAAAACCTATACATGGTTCTGAGGCAAGATGAATGTTGGAACATGAATTTAAGTATCATACATTTTGCAATAAGATTTCCAGTATTTTCTTTCTGAGGACTTCTAACAAATTGTATATATACACAGCATAGTACCTTAAACGACTCAAATATCAAATAATGATTATTGAATATATTTCAATATTATTGATTGCTACTCTCCCAGAATATGGAATATCCCCAGACATCCTGGAAAATATGATTTTGTTTTTCCTATCTTAATCAGTACAGAAATTTCACACTAGACATTTTTGTTCCAACTTAGTAATTCTTAGTTTTGATCAAAACTTAGTAGGTGTGTATGTTCTCCTTCAATCCCATTGGCGCTTTGGACATAGATTCCTCGTAGATCAGGACACCACTCTGAATGCTTTGTTTCTGGAAAACTGATTATTGTGCTGACTGCATATTAAACAGATTACTTCTCGGCTAATAAACCAACAATCTGGTCTATGGCTTTACCTATCAAGGTACACTCTGATATCACAGTAACCTCTTATCATGACATAATAATGTCAACAGTCGTTAAACTTGGTGCTATGTAATCTACAAAACACTTTAAGATAAATGTGTTCCATACACAAGTTCATATAAATGCTCAACTTTGTGAACATCATTTTCTGCAAAAATAAAAAGTAATAAAAGAGACCTAGTCGGTCTACTGCTTGCTCGAGTAGCGGAAGTTCACTTTCCACGCATTCTTGCTGACTACCACCTAGAAAGAACATAGCACATATGGCGTACTTTGGGGCCCCCCAGTGATTCAGGGGAAATTGCGTCCAGTTGTCTATTTTGTCACATTGGTGATGACACCTGCCAAGCTTACAGAAAATTTGACCTTGCTTTCTTTTCTTTCTTTTTTTTCAAAAAGAAGAGCAAAATGTGAAAACTGGTCCCCAATTTTGTTCTGGCCCAAAGGGGGCTACCCCTGTATCTGCTAAAACAAAACTTGAAAGTACACTCCTAAATGTATTTACTCATAGCATAGACTTTCATTTCAGGTCTGGAGAATGATATTTGTTTGATAACATTATTTGATTTTGGTTGTTGGGGCACCCTGGGGGTTGGGAGAGGAACATGATGATCATTTCAACAATTGAGATCCCATCATCCTATGGATGTTACCTGTCAAGTGAAGTGAAAATCCATCATGGGGTTTTGAAGAAGCTGGAAATGTGTATGCACAGTAAACAATGCAAAATGGATGCCGCACAACGGATGATGAATGATCACAGGATAAAAATTAAGTTCGGAAATTGTGATTGCAAGTCCATTTAAAGCAATCATGATATCACAGCTTGACTTTGATGTCCATATTACAATCTATGATGGCACTACAAACTTGTCAAAGGTCATGCCTATACTCTCATTTCAACACCCATTAGCCAAATAAATTACCAACCTTTTAGTACCATGTATCATCAAATCTCTGTGAGCATGTCTTTAGTCTTTATCAAGAATAGTTCACTGATAATGCCCAATGACATCACTTTTGGATGAACATTAGGGAAATATGACATGTTGCCACGGATGTATGAATTTCATACTTGATAGATATTGAAAATCCTGATCAAGTCAGAAAGAGACAAAATGGGGTGAAATATCCAAAATATAGCCTACTTATTATTCACGGCACACAAACACTATTAACAGACATCAATCCTTGAAAATACACCTTTGATCAAAGCGTTTTGAAAAAACAAAAACAAAAAATAAAATGGATATACAGGATTGTGAGAAAATTGAGCATGCATTGACAAAATATCAAGGTTATAACATGAATGTTAGCAAGTAATCAAAAAGAATATCCATTTTGTATTTCAGAAGAGATGGTCTTTTTTACCCCACCAATACAAAACTCTCATGATGTTGGATTGCTCCTTCTATGTCCATATTTCTTCCTTCTTATGTTATCATCTTCTAGACTTTCTTCATGATACATGTAGAATATCACGGGGATGGGGTTCTTCACACTACCGTATAGTACAGAAAGGAAAACAGTTAGTTCTTACGAATTGAAAGGAAAATAGGTTTTCTGTACATATCAAATTAAAATCTCTATCTATATTAGATCAAAGTCATAGGGAAGCAACTTTCAAAAAAAATATCCCTATTCATGCAAGCCACCATAAAAATGCGCAGTGACAAAAATTGCATTCAAGAATGATATAATATATGTGAATTCAACATTTGTACCAATTTCTAAATTGGTGCTCATTTTAAGATCAAACATGGCAGATCTTGAACACATAGAACTTAACAGCTGAAGATTACTTTTAGCTCTGCTCCACTGAGTGTACAACTCACACCAAGCGAACTCCATCAGGTATGAAGTTGAGGAGTTCCTTCCTGAGTGGGGGGATATGTTTCTCTTTTGACAACTGAAGGGCACACCAGAGTTTGGTTCGTGCATCACTTGTGGTTAAGGTGAGAATCCGTACCTTTTCCACAATGGAGCCATTTCCTGTATCAAAGATATAACATTTTACAAAATGTGTAAATATGCACTTCCAGGGACATGGAGAATTAAAGTACAGATATTGTGAAACACTTCCTGTTGCATAAAACTTTTTACCTGAAAAAAAAAAACTCAGGTTATTATTTAGCAGTTTGTTCCTGTGTTAAAGTCAATTGCAGAATGACACAAACCTGAGTTTTCATTTCCGACCAGAGTTTTTCTTAGGTAAAACGTTTTATGCAATAGGCCCCTGATCTTTCTAATATTTTGAACACCAATATGCTGGATTCTTCAGCCAGAAATCATTCAATGTAACACTAGCTGCTTCAGCATATTCTTATTCAAGAAACGAATTCATTGATCAGTCCCCACTACAATTTAGAGAATTACCTATGTACTGTAAAACCAGAAACATTCACAGGATGACATTTTTTGCAAATATGAGCTGACATTTTTTTTTTTTTGGGGGGGGGGGGGACACCATGGCACAAAAAGAGCTAATCAACAGCCTTCAACACGAATGTATGGCATATCTGAATACCTTGATTCAGCATACTCTTCCCCTTTGGATTATGGCAGAGTTCAGCAGTGCGATGAGCCTCAACAGCTTGGATGGCCAACATCCACTTGTCTAAGCAGGTCTCGATGTTGGGGTGGAGTGCTCTGGAATTCAAGCCCCCAATCTTACTGAGAAGGGTTGTCATCTGCATCACACACATCAAAAATATTTCACAAATCAGATCAAGTAAGCAGAACATTTGATAAACAATGTTACAGGCTATTGTTATTCTTTTAAACATATTTCCTGATTTAACCTGAATTGTGCTCTAAATTCCACAGTTGTGATTGACCAATACTGCTCCAATGTTGGTGAAAAAAATATTGAATGCCAATCTATTTCCAAGAATCTTAGATGTCAATTTCTAAATTGGCCATACTTATCAAACCATTCTGACCTTGTTAAAAAAAAAAAACAACACTTTGATTACAAACAGAATACAAATACCTTGTCACAGACAATCAAAAGTTTCATTCATAGGTATCATTCAGATTGATATTATGTGAAATTCTTGCAATCACAACAATTTGTTTCTTTTTTGCCACTCTTCATGCTTGCTCACCCTGCTGTGCTCTCTGTACTCTTCAACAATAAGCTGGTCCACAGGTGAAGGGTTAGGTGGGAGAGAAGGTACTGCGATGGTATTGGAGCTGGAAATGCGTTTCCCAGGATTCATTCTCACAAGTTCAGCCTCCGTCTAAATTTGGGCATAGCAAAACAGACAGACTAACAATTATCTAAATAGAATTGCTTGCTGCATATCGGACAACAACGAGACAATCATGTTGTAACATCCCTATAGTCACATGCTCAATTTCTTTCCAGTTCTTTACTCTTGATTACCTGGTACTCCAGATATTGTATAAATTACATAGGCACGGGTAATATTGTGCTGTTGAAAATATCTTGTACTGAACTGAATGACAAGAAATCAGTGCCTCTAAAGATGACTGATATATATATTTTTTTCTCATTGTATTGATACACAGGATCAAGATGCCAGGGCGTTGAGTTGGCTCAGTCGGCAGCGCGTCTGCCTCACGATCCTAAGGGCCCAGGTCCAAACCCGAGTCTGGACTGAGCAATGTTGTGTGTAAACATACCGTCCCCTCTAGCAAGAGGCAAAACACTCTGTCCCTCAGATAGGACATAAAATGGAGGTCCCGTGTACGAGAAAGTCACAACTCATGCACGTAAAAGATCCCGCTCCATTCATTCATTGCAAAGAGCAGGGTGTTTAACCCGGTGAAGTGGTCCCACCTCACATCCAACTGGACCCATGGAAGACCAGCTTATTGTAGCTGAATACGGGCTATCCAGCCATCTTCACAGATGGAAAATGAACAATAACAATAAAGATGCATGTATTAGAAATTTCATTTTAAAGCTGAAGAAAAAACCTAGATGCTGACATTTTCACATCTACTGAAGACATTGATGGCTTTTTGTGGTCGGTCAATGCTAATTTGTGGGCGAAATATCACTTAGAGAAATATTTGTGAAACATTTGTGTGGTCCATGATAGATTACATCCACCGACAATGTATTGATCATTTTCTGCCATATTTTCATATTCAAAACAAAAGCACCAAATGATATTAAAATATCTATTATGACCCCTTTTGTTAAACCATTAGATAAACATCCCTGATGAAATAGAAATAATCTGTAGAACATCTATGAGAAAAAAGGTAACAAATAAATGCGCACACACACACACACCAAAAAAATAAAAGAATTCAAGAAGCTTGATTTTATTTGTGTTCATCACAAACTTAGAGGACATATGATAATGACATTTGAGCATATTGCTCACCTTTCTTCGCTCTTTTTCCAGATTCTGAAGCTGGTACTGGCAGTTCTCTATTCCCGAGGAAATTTCTCCCATTTCCGTGGGTGGTGATAGGCCAACAGGACTGTTGGGCAGAGAGGAGTAGTTCTCTGCAAAGATAGCCTTCTGCTGATACCCTATGTTCAGGGGCTGGTTTCGTTTCAACCAACGGGGCACACAATTTTGTTTCCCATTGAATTGGAAATGATCATTGAAATCTTGCCTCTGGTATCCCGATACCATTTGGGAATGTGCTTGATGCCTAGGGTAATTATTTGTGAATACATGTATCTCCCTTGTTTGAGTCTGCCAGCGCGGAACCTTCTGGTAATTAGACAAAATTGGGTCAGGCACTGTGCCATATGATTGTCCTGGCATTACTGGTGCGAAATTGGCTGCTTGGGAAACTTTTGGAGGGTAACCACCCATGGCACAAGCATCAATGGATCTTGGAGCCTGAGAAAGTGGAGGGGTGTGGCAGCCTGAAATGTTCATATTAGTTTTGAACCCTTTCAAGGCAGGGATCTGCAACTGGTTCTGATTTTTGCAGTTTTGGTTCATTCCAGTGCAATTTGGCAAGACTCTTGGTGATTGGGTGTTGGAAGAGGACCGGAAGACATTCCCCTCTTGTGGGGAAGGCATGTTTCCAAATTCTGGATTGGAGTCAAATCTTTGAGGTGGAGGTTGGATATCCCTGACAGAAATATTTCCCATGGGGAAATCAGAAGATGGGTATCGAACTTGTGGGCTCTGACTGATGCTAGGTGGGACATTGACCATCTCAGGGTCACTTCTTGACATGGCTACATTTGGCCAACCAATCTCATCTCCCGAACTGTAGCTTCCAGCAACGGAGCTGCGAGGTGAGCCCATTCCATTGTAAAGACTCTCGTCTTCAACTAGAGTACAAGACAAATGAAAAATACAAGAATACACACCATACATATTATATCATGCTTATTAGTATTAAGAGACTTCAGCCTGTAAAGACCCTGTTTGGAGTTGGAAAATTCTCTTTGAATCAGCAGTGGAGTTACAACTGAAATAAGAATGCACTTATCAATTCCCTCCAACAACAACAAATGCAAATCATGATTTAATCAGTGGAACAATGATTTAATTAAAAATAAACACCTCAATAACATATTTATGGTCAAACAATACATATTATGCTATGAGAGGTTAATAAAAATTTAGAGATAAAGAGGACATATGTTCATTGGTGTTTTTTTTTATTCTTAAAAGCAACAACTGACATTTCAATCACATAATTCTGAGCTCTATGAAACAAAAATCAGATTATTGTACAAGACATTGTATTAAAGGAATCAAACAATAGCGATTAGCACATAACTTTTCTGACATTTTACAAGAACAGCATAACTAGGCATATCCATGAAAAAAAAAAAGAAGAAAGGGACTACGATTGTATATGGTTGGCAGCATCACAGATCAGCATCACAGATTTAGTTTAAAATGCATTTTATGATTAACGACAAGCAGAAATTTTAAAAGCTGTTATGCTATTTCTATGGGGCTATACTGTCAGAGTTTATGAGTAACAGCAGGTAAACTCTTTGAAATGGGAAAGGTACATATAATTTACACTTTGTGGTTTGTGTACAGCGTAAATCACCAATTTGTTCCATATCTTTCATAATGAGATTTTTTTTAGGAGGCACAGTTTGACGGAGTTTTCAGGGTTTGTTTATGCCTTAGCCTTGTCTCCACAAATCATTGATATGATATGGGATATCTTGCTTGTGAATTAATTTCCTCTGATGTACTTGTGCTGTCTAGCATACCAGAGACAGTAGGCATGGCTGCTTGTGCAGAATACTCTCCATGAGATTTCTCTGGAGTGAAGGGTGCCTGAAGAGGAAAATTCACTTGCACAGAGTTTTCCTGCATGTTCCTATTCTTGTGCATCCACGCCAGTGCTTCCTGGATGATTTGTGTTGATGACATTGCACTCAGGTCTGGCATAGGTGCTTGCTCACACAGATTAGCCCTGTTTTCCAGATATGACAGATTCCAAAATGAAAATGTATAGTGTACTTACTGTCTATGTATTTTTTCACGACTACTTCTGACAGATCATCACTTGACTACAGAGACCAAGATGTTACTTCATTAGCATACAAGACCTTATATCAATTAAGCTATTCACACATGTCAATTTATTCCCAAAGTAAAGCTAACTGTGGCTATTTACCAATAAATAATTTTCAGCTTGTGATAGCTGTGTAAATTAAAAACACCAGCTGTTCATGACGGACATGGCGTGACTCAAGATTCTAGTATCTGGGTGGTCTTGCTTCAGAACCTTATCAGTTTGGATTGTTTTGACATTCAAATTGTGAGGAATACAAACTTCTCTATTACAATGAAGTTCTTGGGACCGGCAGTTTTTGTTTGTTATGTAAAAATTTTGTAAAAGCTGAGCAAATAAAGTAGTGCCAATAACGATTTGAAGAACTGAATGTTTACTTCTTTGGAACTAAATTTCATTATAACCATGTTTGTTATAATGGGAGTCCACTGTACTCTGAGAAAAGAAAATGAATTAGTTGATGCAATTTTTACCCATTTTCCACTGCAAGATTGTGCAACAACTCCTCGGTGAGTGTGAGTTCTGTGTCCACACAGTCACTACTGGGGCTTTCATCCTCTGTCGCAAGGATCTTATTTACCAAATCCTCAAAGGATCTGTCTGGAGCACCCTCTGAAGAAAGCTGTTTGTCATTGGGCACCATAGACTGGTTCTGGGTGGCCTCGTGGCACATTGCAGAGTTCAGAGTTTGCTGCTATAACAACAACAACATCATTTAAATTGTTTGAAACCACTACTACACTCAGATTGATTACTGACACCATTTCATTGAGGTGATAGGCTCCAACCTGGACAGTATAAAAAATTCTTTTATGAACAAACTGTAAAGTAATATCAGCCTTAAGTGAAAGAGGTATTGTCTCCTTTTCCAGTGAAAGTTTTGAAATAGTTGAAATACAAGGGCTATG
This sequence comes from Diadema setosum, assembly GCA_033980235.1. Lineage (NCBI taxonomy): Eukaryota > Metazoa > Echinodermata > Echinoidea > Diadematoida > Diadematidae > Diadema > Diadema setosum. The sequence goes on along the minus strand of CM067067.1, from coordinate 30,969,258 downwards.
AACACTCTAAAGCAAGGGACACTGTGTCATCCCCTAGTAATCAAGCACTATAGTAATAATCCAACAGAGACATACAATACAAGTCATGTTTCAGGAATCTTCAGTCCCTCATAAAAAAGTGCATCAAACTTAATGTCACAACTGGATTGCTACAAAACTACAGCACAACTGATGATAATTAAACAGAATAACATAAAGGAAAACATCATTTATAATTTTTGGAGAAGATATAAATATGTGTCAAAAAAGTATATCAGCTTTTTCAGTCTAAATGAATTTAATGTTCAAAAATTTTTAGTTTTAATCTACAAGGACTGACTTTGTATGTAGAAACTCTAGGTGTCTGGACACCAAGAAAATTTTTAGGTAACCTAGAACTCTAGATGTCAAATCTATACAGTGGACTCCTGTTATAATGAAATCCTTGGGACTGGCAGCTTTCTTTCGCTATATTGAAATTTTGTTAAAAGGGAACAAATTAACAATAAAAAACATAGAGCTGATAAAGTTGCAGCCTGGAGTTAAACTTCGTTGTAGCCGGAATTTTGTTATAACTGTGTTCCTTATAACGGGAGTGCACTGTATTCATCATAATATAGGCTAGAGTCTACATCTCTAGGAAGTGTAGATTGATGATAACACTTACTACAGCCAACGGTAAGTAAATTGTTTAATCATAAATAAAATGCACGTACCTTTCCAGCAAAACTGAAGCTGTCAACATTGTATCCTTCCTGGCACCGGCCTAGATTCCAGTAATGAGAGGATCCCACTGCAGCACTCTGAAGAACGTCTGCTTGCATTGTCGCTGGGTGTGCCTGTTTTATCACAATCAAATTGATCAATCCCTGTTATAAAAAGGAGATAAAAGAATAAAAGTGAATAGTCAAGGTATGCCAAAGAATTAAAAGCTTATCAATTATAATTCTAAAACTTCGATCTGGTGGACATTGACAAGTTTACAGAACCAGTTTAGCAACAAGTCTTGAGTGAATTGTCAAACAGAATGTTAAGTGCACCAGTAGCATTTAGCATTTTAAATTTAACAAAGAGTAATGTCCAGATCTAGACCCACTCTAGACAATCTAGACTAGATCTAGACCTAGTCAAGACATTTTTTTTTCTCTCTCTGAAGGAGTGTCACTAAGTTGAGAAATCAGGGTGGTTTTTTTTTTTTAACAAGTTCGTTTTTTAGCCAGAAGGTTTTTTAACTCAATGTTTAAAGTCAGTAGGTGTGGACTGTAGACCGTGCTATTTGATTGCTAGATCTGTCTTGTAGGCCTAATTGATCAGGTAATGGTTTTTGGTGGATAGCGTGTCCAAAGTGCTATTGATAGGTATATTTAGTACAATGTACCGGTAATAGAGGTTCAGTGAGTTCTAGTATTGATGAGTGAGAAAAGGGCTGGTAATCAAGGATGGTGGTGCGCTAGTATTGATTAAATTTCAACTATAGTGGCTAATCAGATGACATCGATGTAACGGTGTCTATTGTTAAGATGAAAGTCCAATGTACAGTATTCAACTTCAAATTCAAATGACTTTATTTCCACATAAAGTAATACAAAGCAATATACATAATGCTTACATGAGTACAAAATATTTTAAGGATCTTTGAATCGCATAAGCTTCAACAAAACATGGATACAATCATAATAATATCAACTATTGTTTTTAGATAAATAATCAAGCAAATACAATTAATTTTTTTTTTAATCTCTGTATGGAAAAGAAGAATTCACAAGATAAGCAGAGCTTAATTGTAAATTTTGTGAATTACTCTGGGCAATGAGAGCATCTCAAATCCATCAAGGACTCCATGTATGACAATTTTGACATCATGACATCAGGCAAAACAAACAGAAAGAAAGGAATAAAGGAATATGACAAAGATAAGAATGAAAGCAAGGACTGAACAGACAGGAAAACAAACTAAAGATAGGCATAACTAGAACTATCACTCATTGTTATTAATATACCCCCATCCACATCTGAGTGAATTTAGCTCAACCAGGATTATTTTTTTTTCTTTTTAATGGAAAAAAAATGTTACCGTGGCAATGCACTGTTCAACAGTGAATAAATGTATTGCTCACTGTTAGTCAAATGTCCCACATCTCAAGTCAAGTGCTCAAAAACTGAGTGAGCAAGATATATAAACTGACAATTTCTATGGCTTTCATTAAGAATTGTGTTACCATGGCAACACAATGTTGGACATTAAGAAAATATGAAGTTTGCAAATCTATTATATATATTACATATATCATAGCTGTCACATGTGCCAAATTTCAAGCCAAATGCTAAAAGGCTAAGGGGCTTAGTTGAATTCACAATATAAGTGCATCATTTTCATTCAAAATATATTGTTACCATGGCAACACATTTTCAACACTGATTAAAGATTAATGCACATCTAGGTAATGCAGAGGAAACATGTGCCAAATTTGAAGCCAAAATGCTCTGAAACAGAGAGTTAGGAGAATCGAAATGTTTGTATGATATTCATGCAAAATGCACTGTTAACATGGCAACACATTGTTCAACAATGATGAAATATAAAGTTTGCATATCTCTGTACTATAGTGGTTGCATGTGCCAAATTTCAAGCCAAATGCTCAAAGACTGAGGGATTTACTTGAATCCACAATATTTTTGTATGATTTTCATTAAAAGTATGCTGTTACCATGGAAATGCATTGATCAACAAAAACAAAAGGTTAAGTTTGCACATCTGCGTACCATAATGGTCAGGTGTGCTAAATTTCAAGCTAAATGCTCGAAGACTGAGGGAGCTAGCTGAATCCACAATATCTTTATACTAGTATGCTTTTTAGTGAAAAATGCTGTTACCATGGCAACACATTGTTCAGCACTAATGACAGATTAAGTTTGCACATCTTTACCTCTTATGCTATAGATTATAGTGGTCACATGTGCCAAATTTCAAGCCAAATGCTCAAAGACTGAATGAGTTAACTGAATCCACAATATTTTTGCATGATTTTCAATCAAAATATGCTGTTACCATGATAACACATTGATCAACAATGACAAAAGATTACGTATGCACATCTACATACTATAGTGGTCACATGTGCCAAATTTCAAGCTAAATGCTCAAAGACTGAGGGGTAGTTACCTGAATCCACAATATTTTTGTATGCATTTTAGTGAAAAGACGCCGTTACCATGGCAACGCATTGTTCACCACTGACGAAAGATCAAGTTTGCACATCTATACGCTATGTAAATGGTCACATATGCCAAATTTCGAGCCAAATGCCCAAAGACTGAGGGAGTTAACTGAATCCACAATATTTTTGTATGATTTTTATTCAAAATATGTCGTTACCATGGCAACACATTGATCACCACTGACGAAAGATTACGTTTACATTTCTGCATACCACAGTGGTCATGTGTATCAAATTTCAAGTAAATGCTCACAGACTAAGGGAGTTAGCTGAATCCGCAATATTTTTGTATGCTCTTTGGTTTTAAAAAAAAAAAGCTGTTACCATGGCAACGCATTGTTCACCACTGACGAAAGATTAAGTTTGCACATCTATATACTATAGTGGTCATGTGTGCCAATTTTAAAGCCAAATGCTTAAAAACTGAAGGAGTTAGGTTAATCCACACATTTTTGCACGATTGGTCAAAAACAAAAAAAAAAACTGCTGTTGCCATGGCAACAGATCTATTAACACACATATTAAATGTATTTTGCACAATTATAAATAACATTGATTTCATATCCCAAATTCAAATTGAATTGCTACAAAACTGAGAGTAGTTTGATCCACAACATTTTGTAGGATTTTTGTGAAAATCTGCTAACAAGCTGAAAACTAGTTGGACCATCAAAAAATATTTGGTTTTTGCAAACTTTTCATGTTTGAAGAAATCAGAGGACATTTGTTTGGGGTGCTGCAAACTGGACCCCCCCCCCCCCCCCCCCCCCCCGCCGCAAACGGGGTCCTCTAACTGTTAGGCCTAGTGGTTGCAGATTTTCTGCATAAACTTGATTAGGCTCCTAGGCCTAGAAAATCTATAGGCCTAGAGTCTAGAGGTCTTCTAATAAATTAGGGTAGGCCTAGGCTAGAATCTAATTCATTGTCCACCATACAAAATTGTGATCCAATTGTCAAGAGGCCTTTGGTACCTCTTCCCCCCCCAAAAAAAAAAAAAAAAAAAATCTGTTGCCCGTTTTACCAGATCTCAGTAGAATCTATAAACATTACTACTACTAGATCTAGACCCTAGAAAGACCCCTAACGTTAGAAAGTTGATCATGGACATGTTCATAATGATCACAGTAACGGTTAGTAGGACCTACTTGATAGACGTGAGCTCTCTAAAAAGTTCGTCTTGACTCTTGACCATCTGCTTAACCGTTAGGCCTACACTCGACTAATGTTACAGCTCTAACGTTAGATTCTAACGTTAGGAGCCTATAGATTCTAGGGTCTAAAGCTACACAGTTAATAGGGCCTAACGTTTGATTTAACTAAGGCCCATACCCTACATCACGACTAACAGTGTTAGACTCTATCATGGATTTAATACGATTAGGAAAACCTAACGTTAGCTCTATAATGTTAGGCATAGACTATCCGTCTAACAATGTTTAATTTACTTATTTAGACTAGCTAGACTCGACTGTTTAGTCTAGAAACTTTCTATAGGCCCTACCACTAGTTCTAGTAGACCTAACTGCGACCAGCCCCAACACGCAGTACAGTGTGTAACTGTGTACACGGAGCGTCCCGGGGTTATAGTAGACCTAGGCCTAGACATGGGGATTACATGATGTACTAGAACAGTTGGTTTCTAACGTTAGTTCTAGATCTAGAAAACTGTTACTAGATTTCTAGAATCTAGTCCTAACGTTAGACGTCTGGTCTGTTACGTTAGATCTAACCGTTAACGTGTTAGGCCTATTCTAGTTTTCTACAGTCCTAGTAGGCTACTGTAACGTTAGTAACTACAAACGTTAGGGGCCTAACTTGTTAGGTAGGCCTAACGTTAGCTCTAACAAGTTAGGCCTAGCCTAGTCCCGGAGACCGCGCCGCCAGGCGCGGTCCTGGCGGCTTCCCCGCAGTTTCGCTTATGTTCGTTCAAGTATTCTGTGCGCTATTAAAGTGCAACACTGCAAGTGATTGTGAATTCTGTGAACATCGGTGAGCTGCTTAATATAAGACATCATTTTGTGCAACACAGGCAATGAAATGCATCAAACAGTCTCCGATGATATTCATTTAGGTTTCATCGACCCATGTAAGTATTCCTGTTAGTAGTTTCTGTTGAAAAATTAAGGAAATATAGCGCCGCAAAGGCACCCGTTTGTTCAACATGAAGATATGAATGGGAGCACGGCGCAACCGCCACACGCAGTGTATACGTGTGGCGGCTGTTCGCAGTTTTAGGCCTAGCCTATATAGACCACGTCTAGAAAGTACAGTATGTCTAGCATATAGAAACTGTCTAGAGGGTTCTAACGTTAGGCCTAACTTACATCATTAACATTATGTTGGAGAAGAAGATTTTACAATTGTAGACTCTAGCGTTATAGATCACTAGGTAGTTAACCGTTAAGATGTTAGCCTAGCTAGGCTACCCTGTTTGCAAAATGTAGGCCTAACGTTAGGCCTACTAGGTTCTAGTAATAATATGTTTGAAACTAGATCTAGGCCTAGGCCCTATTTATTAATTAGTCAGAGCCCCATCTAACACAGTCAGTCTAACCTTAGAAACTACGTAACGTTGGAAAAGATTGTACTTTAACTCCACCTGTTTAACAGTTAGAAGTCTAGTGTAACCTGCTAAAGTGCGACGGTTTTCTTCTTTTTTTGCGAAGGATCCGATCCACGAGATGGCCGCACTGTCAGCACGTCACACACGATTTTGGAGCCGCCGGCCGCCGGCGTCGGCTGTCGTCAAAAAGACGGTGTGGTTTGGCGTCTTGATTTTTCAACACTTTTGACATACGACACGCGCCATGCGACGCGTGCACAGACGAGACAGGTTAGCCGCCAGTCGCTTGGTCAGTAGCAGTGAGCCACTCATGCATTTACACAGCTACTGTAGCTTATCTAGGGCGGCCGGCCCACTTGAAACACGCACAGACGACATCCCAAGCTGAATTCCCTTTCGCGCTCGTGCATTACCTGCTGCATACGCTTTATGCACTCAGCTCTTGTCAAATCGGTAAACAAAGCAAGACGCACCCGATGTCGCGTCGCACGCGATATCACACGCGCGCTTTGGCTTTATAATAGCGCGTATGATGCTAAAAATAAAACTGATACTGGGTTAAAACACCCGAGGTCATTAGAGGTTATTCACCTTGCATGACTGTATGTAAACATATCGTTTGAATAGTATGACATACCTGTAGTAGTGTAATGTAGGCCTTGTATACTGCAGTAATCCTAAGTCAACTAATGACGTTCAACACACGGAAATGAAATTCTGAAAGTAAACCTGAAAATTACACGTCAAGTGCGTATAAATACCACAGAATTGAGCTCGGGAAATCAAAATGCAATGTGACATAGGGCTGAGCTAATATAGTACCAAAGAGGACTTAGAGGCACTTGAGTCATGGGCAGATAGATGGCAGCTTCGTTTCCACCCTGACAAATGTGTTGTAATGAAAATTGGTCGGTCATGTTCAGACTCCCAATATGTCATGAAGAAAGGGTCTGACACAATTGTCTTGGCTCAAACAAAAGCTGAGAGGGATTTGGGTGTTTTAGTGGACTCACAATTGACATTCAAGGACCATATTTCCCAAGCTGTTGCAAAGTCAAATAAGCTGTTAGGAATTATTAGGAGATCCTTTGTATATTTGGATGAGGATACTGTTAGGCTCTTGTTTAAAGGCATTGTGAGACCCATCTTGGAATATGGTCAAGCTGTGTGGTCACCTTTCAAGCTAGGTGAGCAAAGAAGACTTGAAAGTGTTCAGAGAAGGGCGACTAAAATGATTCCGGGGATTAGGCATTTGTCCTACTCTAAACGTCTACGTCACCTTTCACTGCCATCTCTCAGTTACAGGCGAAAAAGAGGGGACATGATTGATGTGCACAAGTACAGGTATCTACATGGACACTATCACACAAAGTTTGACATGTTCTCTCATAATAGTAATGGACGAACACGTGGTCATTCCATGAAACTGGGAAAACGGTTTGCAAGATTAGATGTCAGAAAGTATTTCTTTGCTAACAGAGTTGTTGGTATGTGTAACTCTCTCCCAGAAGAAGTGGTCTCTGCTTGTTCCATAAATGCCTTTAAGAATAGGCTATGTCAAAGCACTGAAAGATGATGTGTTTGATTATGACTGATTATAGTCATTACATGTATGTGTATTGATACATAATATGCTCTTGGTCTCCAGTAGCTGTCAACTCCTGCCATAGACCATTTTTGGTAATAACGCAAATACGCAATAGAAGTTGAGCTGTTAATTGTATTAGAAGGGTAACAGCGCTTGACAATATTAACACTGCTTGAATGGAAAGAGAGCATCAAGAGACAACTCTACCTGATCGATGAACAGGCTCTGTCCTACACCATCGTTCCGGAAAAGTAAAAGTAAAGTAAAAGTATAGAAGCTACGCTAAGTGGGTATACTCTCGCGATTTCGCACGCAAATGGTAGTAGGGCAGATAATTATGTTTGGCCGAGATGCTCACATCCGGCGGAAAGTACAGTATGAAATTTTGCATATAGGGGTATTTTGGGGTGCTGATTGATCCAAGAGATCTGACCACGGGGTCGGCCGCCATTTTGAATTCCAATATGGCCGCCATCACAAAACAAATCTAAAGATCCCTATCTTCAGTTCTGAATGACCTGTGGCACCAAAATTTGGTACACATGAGCATTTTGACATATTGAATTTGATGACAGATTGATTTGAAGTGTCTGACAAACATCGAATGGCTGCCATTTTGAATTCCAATATGGCCGCCTCGACGAAATATTCAAAATCCCTATCTCGATTTCTAAGTGGTGAGTGACGCTGAAATTAGGTGTAAACAAGTACTTTAACATACTGAGATAAAATATTAACTAATGTGATATGTCTGACAAACGCAATGCCTGCTATTTCTAATTCCAATTTGGCTACGAAGACAAACACCACGACTAACATTCACGGGCATGTCAAAAAGTGCAGCAAAAAGGAAGCATAATGCACCTTTCACTGACGTCACAATGTAAATACAGCAGCGCGCACTTAATCAGTTACAAACGCGCGCTCAATCAGGTAGCCTAACTTACAAACCCGAGATAGAGATTTTCAACACTCCAACATGAAAACTTTGTATAAAAATTCATATTGGCTGCCGTGCAGCTTGTCAGACATATAAAATAAGTCGGTTATGGAAGTAATAACATCACCATGTTTTTATGTATCAAATTCCAATGGCTTATGTCATTCAGAACTGAAGATAGGGATCATTGACGGCGGCCATATTGGAATTCAAAATGGCGGCCGACCCCGTGGCCAGATCTCTTGGATCCGGCAATTTTTGAAATCAGCGCCCCCAAAATACCCCTTTATGCAAAATTTCATACTTTCCGCCGGATGTGAGCATCTTTTTCACTATTTTATCTGCCCCACTATGGGTGTCATACGCCGGCGCGTGCCATGGAGCCCCGTATGGAGCCCAACGGCGGCCATTTTAGTATTCAAAATAATACCGCGAGCTTCTTAACACGTGAGCCCGATGGAGAAAACCCTACCTTCCTTTCATTTTCTACATAGATTTTTGAGGAGAAACACAGCGGTAGAATTGTGTTTCAGGCCTCAAAATATCAGCAGAAGTATATTTTCTGTCGATACGTTAAAAAAAAAAAATTGAAGAAATTTCATTACTTTTCAATCTGTAGTACTTCAAAGATTGTATTTGAGCTGACAAACGCCGTCTATCTCTTTCTATCTCGGGCTACTTTAGCTCAAACTTTGTGGGACTGCATATTGGAAAATGAATGACATTTCTTTAATTTATTGCATTTCATCGTTAGACAGGAATGATATTCTGTATGACAAAAACGAAGACCTAATTACATCTTTTCCCCTGTATATGCCCCCTAAAAAGGGGGAAATGAAAGACAGACAAACATCACTACTATAAAATGGTAAACACTATTTGGGCACCCGTCCCGCTTCATCATGAATATTCATCATCTACATGTATCCGTAATACCGTGGAAATACATGATTTTTACATTTCCCGGCAGGGTTTTTACATTTTCCGGCAAATCTGAACATTATTCCATCTCCCGGCGATACGTTTTTACATCCTATGACACATAATAATCCAGCGTTCTGCCATTTACTAGTACAGTATCTTACTGCCTGATGAATATTCATGATGAAGTGGGACGGGTGCCCAAATAGTGCTTACCCATAGAGCTGTATTATACGTAATATGTAAATATGTAAATACAGCTCTATGTGCTTATTATACCCTATAAAATCAGGGTTATGATCACGTAAAATACGCCCTCTATCGGTGTGCTAGCTAATGGCGTCAGTTTTTCGCCCATGAGCGTACTACGCGAAATCGCGGGAGTAATATCTATGCCTTCTTAGCGGATAGCTTCTATTCTCTTTGCTTAGTACTACGGCACCTTGCGGGGGGGGGGGGGGGGGGGTGAATATTAGGGGCTCAGATCAGTTTTCGGTCTTGAAAAAACAAATAGTATCAACTGCCCCCCCCCCCCTTGGAAAAGAGAGAAAAAAAAGAAGGAACAACAACAAACCTTTCAAGGCACAAAATATAGTTTCTATATTTGAGAGGCCTGCAAGCATTGGGCCAAAGTTGCAGTTAATGGTGCACGGTCGCAGCCGGTGAGATAGCATTGCATGGCTCACCGTCTTACTTTTGTCCCTGCGACCTCGCATGGTGGATAATGGCCATCTTACTGTTGGGACAACTTTTTTGGTACCGGTAATACGTTTGCAATGGTCAGCGCGGTCACGAAATGCAGTGGGTGACGGGGGGAGGGGGGGGGGGGCATTTCATCAAGGGTTTTGTCAGAAGATATTCTCAATCTGTTTTAATTTTAATTTGCTCCAAGCCAATCAGATGCAAGGGTTTTAGGAGCTTACTACAGAGTCACAAAAAAAAATCTGACAAGCGCTAGTTTGATGAAATGCCTGTATACTAGTAATTGTGTGCTGTAAATTTCAAGTGATGAAAAAAGTCCTTGATTTGTGTACGTGTTTGGCTCATGTAGTCTACATAGGACTAAACAGGCTAATAAGTCCCACATGTTTATTGTATAGGACACCTACTCAAAATAGTGACATGGACTTGAGGCAAAATAATTAGCGGGATACAAATCTCAAGATTGGCATCGCGATCGTTATCCCGCTATTTTGCATAATATACATAATGATTATAGGGCCTACACCTGTCCGCAATCTGACCAATGTCATCCGATCTATCAACGTTGTAATTCACTAATTTAAGCCCTAGACGACTTCTGAGATAAACCACGGTGTTTTCTCGTCCGAAGAGTTAAAAAGTGTCCCCATGTGCCTCCAAACCCCCATTTTGACTGTCATTTTCAAACGAAGACGGTCTAATCTGGTATACAAATGGAATCAATATAGGTCTTTATTTATTACCATAGTAGGCCAAAATGGATTTGCCGAAATCTTCTTAAAGCTTGTATTAAATTTTGATCACCCTTGCTTTTGTATAAGTTGTCTTCTTTCTGCCAAGTGTATGTTGTAGACATGAATGAACTGTCATCTTTCGGCACAGTGTAGGCCTATTAGAAACTCAAACAGATTACTCAGTTGACGAGAGCCACTCAACCACTTTCCTGTCAGATAACATATACTGGCATAGGACCCTACTCGATGACTGGATCGCGCGCATCGCCATTCGTTCTTTGAATTCCGAGAACGAATTATTGTGTATTATTGTGATTGTTATAATTATTATTGTGATTATTGTGTATTTTGATGTACAAAATACATAACCTAATCTACTTATCTTTCGGCACAGAACTTTAGTATCAAACAGAGACTCAGTTGACGAGAGCCACGCAACCACATTCCTTTCAAGAACTGAATCGCATCGCCATTCGTTCAGTATTTTGTTCCGAGAACAGTAAGGAGATGGAAAAGAATTCCCTGTCGTCGGAAATTGTTGCATCGCCCTTAATAATGTGGGAGCATTCCGTAGCCGACTAACGGTTGATCAGTGGCTTTGTTTCTTTAATTTCTTCTGTAATTTAATATCTGTAAATAAATTGTATTATAAATAACACAGTCTGCAAGAATCTTCAGCTTACTGAAGGAGGCAGACATAACCAGAAGAAGTAGTAGTAGTAGTAGTAGTAGGAGAAGAAGAAGAAGAAGAAGAAGAAGAAGAAGAGCAAGAGGCGTTGCAGCGCCATCTGTGGGAGCAATGTTTATTGTGATCACAGTGGCTAGTCTTTGTTCTTCATACTTTGTTATGTGCTTATAAATATCTGTAAATAAACCGTACAATAATGTAAATAACACAGTGTTCAAGAATCTTTGAACAGCTATTGAAGGAGACAGACTTTCAATATCCAGACGAAGAAGAAGAAGAAGAAGAAGAAGAACGTCATCAGCTTCCAGCATGTCAGAGCACGCGCTGTAGTGCGCGTATCAGTAACTGCGCAGCTTGAAATCCCATGGTCATTGACCTTATATGCCAAAAGATAAAAATCCTTTAGAATTCCAGGATCACTACCAAATTTTAATCATCTGTTCCTTGTGTCACCAGCGACTTTTCCTGTCAGTTTCATTCAAATCAGTTCACAACTTTTTGAGTTATTTTGCAAACAGACAAACCAACACGGATGAGCACTAACCTCCATTCTTTAGCTATAGTAGAGCAGATAAGCCGAAGAATTGTGCAAAATTTGACTAAAGCATGAAACTTTCACCATTGTTAGTACATGCTATAAGATTAATTTTAAGATCGGGAGGTAAGTCTGAATTGACCTCTGATGACCTCTAGAGGTCAATGACCTCAAAATCTAAGAAAATTGATATTTTGCGTCATTGGTTAATGATAAACACAGTAATGATGTACTAAAACTTAATTTTTGTCACAGTGAAATTGTCTTTATGTTCCACAGAGCCCTGACAGGTTTCTTCCTTTGACCTCTGATGACCTCCAGAGGTCAATGACCTCAAAATGTCAGAAAATTGATATTTTAATGCGTCACTCATAACTGAAACACGATAATTATGTACTAGAAACTAATTTTTGTAAGAGGAATTGCCTCAATGTTCCACTGAGCCTTTCGAGCCAGATTTCTACCTTTGACTTCTGATGACCTCAGATGACCTATGATGAGGCCAATGACCTCAAAAAGTCAGAACATTGATATTTGGTGCAATTGGTTGATGACAAACATGATTTAGATGTTATATTCATTTGTATTACAATTGAATTGTTTTCCTATTCCACAGAGCAAGAGAAATTACTCACGTGTCTCTACCTTTGACCTCTGAGGAAGGTGACAGGTCAATGACCTAAAAATATCAGAATATTGATATTCTATGTATAGTCAATGGTCAACTTTGTAATACCCGATGTACAATCATTTATGCTATAATAGAAGAATCTTGTCACTCCATGGAACATTGGTCATTAGCCTGTGCATTATATCCAACTTTGACCTCTCAGGACAATGAGAGGTCACTGAGGTCACATGTGTAGGTTTACCTGTATTGATGTTTGGCTTCATTGGTGTAATCGTAAATGCTTAATCATGTACAAATCACGCATTGACGTTTTGATCAAAGTATGTATGCATATTCCAAAAAGCATTGGTTTATAGTAACTGGTCTCTGAAATGTGAGAGGTCAATTACTTCAGAAATAAAGCTTAAGTTCCTTGAGTGATGGCAGTGACCTCAAATATAACTGTTATGTTTGGGTTAGTTATGTAGACTAGCAAATATAGGCAAATATGGCCGTTATCTCGACACTCGAGGAAAACAAGGCCCACGAGACTGATATACAGAGTGTTTAATCTATTCAGTGTAAGTCTCATAGATCTTTTCCCCCATTTGTCGGACTCATTATGGGACTGGTTTGCCTAAGTGTCAAGCTCATGGGCAATATTTGCATAGTTTCCAGCTGGTGGGCCTGTATTGGCCAGTGTAAAGCTGGTTGGTTGTTACAGTATGACTGCGATGAATGACTCATGGTCCTAGAGTATACAGTCCACAGCTGCGACATCATGGACCATCTTGAAAACTTCGACATACTGTGAGGCCCAACATGCATTCCACATGAAGCAATCCTGTGTATTGCAACTAGCTATTGCCATCCGAGACCTACCCAGGGAATAGATAAGCATTCATGGCAAACCATGGAGAAAGCGGATTGTGCAAAATATTTTGGAGTTCCAATAGGAGGCTCAGCTGAATCAAATCGCCACAGCAGCTTAAAAAGGTTATACTTCAACCAAAGACTCTCTCCAGACGAAGATACGAGTATCATAAAGTTCAGGTGTTTTGCTACTCCATGCCGCTCAGGACTGTCCTGGAATATGCATGCATCATCTGGGATCCACTCACCCAGGTGAAACATCATGAAGTTTGGAATGATCCAGAGAAGATATGCACTCTTTAGCTGCAATGACCATCATATGCAAAACAAGCAGTGTTACAGCCACACTTGAAAAACAAAACAAAGCAAAACAAAACAAAACTACAATGGCAATCCCTGTAAGAAAGTACAGCACAGGCAAATTCAGCGATGATGTTCTGCATCAAGAACCCCACAATATCCACTCCGCAGGAAGTTGTGGCTCTATTGCTGCATTCTTCAAAAAGGGCAAATGACCAAAAATGTCAGGCATCATTTGCAAGAACACAAAGTAGGCCTACTCCCAAAAAAAGGTGGTGGCTACTCTCGGCCACTGTCTCTTGTATCTCTTTGAAACACTTCAGGAGAGAGATACTCAATATTCAGCTCTGTTATTAAAGATACATATGTCTCTCTTTTTGTTTTTGCATTTGTTCGTTGTTTTTTTTGCTTCATATAGCTCTTTGGATACCTTCTTTAACCAATTAAGAAAAGGCTCCATGGCAGAATATTACAAGATTACACAGTATAATGAAGAAGAAGAAGAAGGAGAAGAAGAAGAAGAAGAAGAAGAAGAAGAAGAAGAAGAAGGAGGAGAATAGGAAACGAGATCTGCTGTCAATGATGCAGAGCCAATACCAATCAGTTCCATGGCAGATCTTAGTCGGCACTGCAAAGGTTTGGATATCTCTCTCTGTTGACAAAGGATATTCTAAAGCTCCAAGTAAGTCCATGGAGTGGTTTACATTGTCTAGGCATAGAGGGTTGGGTTGGGTATATGAGGATATGATGCTTTGTTATAACAATTAGGTCTGAGATATCTGTTTTTTATGTTTTTTTTTGACCATCCCGCATGGATCTCCAACGAAAAGGAATGATAATGTGTTAGACCCAGCCGCCACCGTGTTTTTTCAATAGATTTTGATATTACAGTGTAGTTGAGAAAAAAGTAACCGCTCATTGTCCTAGATGGAAGTCAAAATTGAACTGTGTGTGGAATACTCTGCATACAATTTTGGATACAATTTTGGACACACACACACACACACACACACACACACAAAATGCATTTTTTTTTTTATAATTACTATTTCATAAGCAGCTGGCCATTACAAACCAATAAGACCAGACATCAATATTCTTACATTTTGATGCATATCTTTCAATATCCTCCAGAGGTTAGAGGATCATCGCTAATGTTCATGTGAAATGAGTACACGCCTTTTGAATTGCTCACTTTTATTGCTATAGAAATACACAATATGTGCATCATGTCAATCAATAAAAATTTTGTATCAGTTTCATTTTCAGTCTTGGATTATTTTTTCTATGTACAAATAAAATCGTGGCAAAGTAAACAACTTTCACATCAAAATATAAACGAGAATACTACAAAAGAAATAGATGTAATAACGTGCAAGGCAAATACCAGGCCTACATCATCTTAAGGTATACAGGTGAAGGAAATCACCTTATTGATAAACAATTTACTTGACTGGGATAGCGACCACTGAACAATATTGTTCCTTAAAACTCTCTCTTCTTTTCAACAAGTGGAATAAAACACATGCACATACCGGGGCATCAGTTTGGAGGAGGTGTGGTGTGGTGGCAGGGATAGTTGACCCCCATCCCATTAAATTCTGAGATGTGGACTATGTTTTGTTGTTGTTAGTTTTGTTGTTTTTTGCTTTTTGCTTTTTAGACAGAAAACTGCCCAAGTTTTTTACTTTAAGTGTGCATCGGATTGTTAAAATTTAATTCTGAAAATGCAAAATCTCCCTTCTGTGAGAGGGGATATCTCCTTTCGATAGACTCCTTCCCCCTGCTTGGTTCCTTCCACAGATATAACATACTTTGGGGAATGATAATTTCCCTTATTCTATGAAAAATGTTTTTAAGAGATATTTTTATTTGAGTTCTAAAGATGAAAAGGCTTTCCTATATATGCACGATTGTTCATTTTGGAGGGCAAGAGGCATTTGCCCCGCCTCCCGAGAAAATATGGGAGGGGGAATGGTGGGGACATATAATTTTGCCTCCGAGTATTTCCTGAGATGGAGATTTTTTTTCTTCACTTTTTTGACAGAAAATGAATTGTCACTGAACATTTCAGCTATAGTATGCACCAGATTAAAAGGCAGAATCTCCTTTGCATACCCCTCCCCCACACTATCTTTCGTTATGCCCCCTTCCATATACGCTCAGTGCTTTTGTCCCATTTTTGTTCGATATCATCACAAACTATGTACTAGATCTTTAATTTCAGTTCCGACATATTAAAGAAAATCCCTCTTGTTGGAGGGGGTAGTGTATCTTTCAATTAACAATCCCTCCTCGGTTTCTACCCTTAGATTTGGTACACTCCTTTTACTGATAATTTCCCTAATATTCCATCATAAATGTGTATACTAGATTTTTTTTAACATTTCTATTCTTACTGCAAAGGCTCCCTCGCATGGGAAGGAATGGGGGACAGCCCCTTTCATACCCTCCTCTCGCTGTATCAACCTCTCCTCCATGCATTGATTATGGCTACACATTTGGGTATGGACTTTTTTTTTTTTTCAAAATGGTAGTTCAACCAAGAGTGGCACGAGATCATTGAATTGCAAACAAAAGAATGCAAAAGCTCCATAATGTGGGAGGGGGATACCTCCACCCACATCCTTCTGTCGATTGGTCTCTCTCCATAGATGGCTGACTTACTACACTTTTTTGATACAAATTTCGAGGTATTCCTTCAAAAGTGCCTGTGTGCCAGGTCGTTGAATCTCATTTCTCAAAATACAAGAGCTCTCTCGAATGGGAGTGGAATACCCTACCCTCGCCAATGCTGCGCTTGCTGGGTTCCCATCCATATAGACTTGACATATGACGGCGGCCCTCTGCATCATATGTATATATTATATATTGTACTGTGAATTAAGTCATTATTGGCCATATAAACATTTTGTATGTTATTTAACGTTTCATTTGTCTTTACATACAAAATATGACTTACTATGTAATATGTCAATAATTTTCAGAATTGTATTTGTGTAATTGAACCTGCCTTTGTTATTTTTGTTATTCTGAAAGAAAATATGAAATGCAGAAAATAAAATCTTTTCAAACAAACTTGGTACACCTTGGTGATCCATAATTTTCCAAATATTCCCCAAAACGTATGCATCAGATTCTTAAAAGAAACAAAACAAACTTGGTCTTTGGGAGGAGGGTAGGTGAGATGTGCCCACACCCCATCAACTTCTGTATAAATGATGACGCACACATTAAACAAGAGCTACACTGAATCACTGATTTCAGGTCTAAACCTGCAAAAATCCAATCCCCCACCCACATCCTCCCCTTCCGCTTCATTCCTTTGCACCATGAACTTATGCTTTTACATATTTTCCAAGTTCCCCCCCCCCCCACGTGAAAACAGATCGACACCCCTTGCTCTGTGCACATACCCGACTTAGATAATTACCTGAAAAGTTCTGCGGAATGAGTAGCCACTTTTTTGGTAACAGAAATGCATGGTTTGTAAGCCCTACATTATAAACAATTATTAACTATTAACTATCGCAATATCAATATTAACATCCTCACATTTCATTCGAGGTATTTGACCTTGTGTGATTTTCATAGGTGAACGGTAATGGCTCGTTAATAAACAGGGCCTACGAGTGCTCTCTAGAACATCATCATGTTTACCATTGATGATGCCAAACTATTCTGATACTTTGAGGTCATTGACCTCTCGAGATCATCAGAGGTCAAAGGCAGAAACTCGTCTGTGTGCCTTGGAATATGAAGACGATGTCATTGTACACAGATATGCTTGTTTGTACATCTTTACCATGTTTGACCTTTCACCAATGATGTCATACTTCAATATTCTGATATTCTGAGGTCATTGACCTCTCAAGGTCATCAGAGGTCAAAGGTAGAAACCTGTCTGCTCTTTAGAATATGAAGACAATTTCATTGTAAGACAGATATGCTTGTTTGTACATCTTAACAATGGTTACCATTAACCAATGACATCACAGATCAATATATTTTGAGGTCATTGACCTCCAAAGGTCATCAGATGTCAAAGGTTAAAACCTGTCAATGCTCTGTGGAATCAGAAAATAGTTTCCCTGAAGTATAGATGCATGTTTAGTGCATCATAACCTCATATATCATTCACAAATGTCTAAAAACATCGATATTTTGATATTTAAAGTTCATTGACCTCTGGAGGTCATCAGAGGTCAAAGGTAAAAACCTGTCAGTGCTCTGTTGAATCTGGAAATGATTTCTCTGTGGTATCAATGCATGTTTAGTGCAACATAACCACATATATCATTCGCAAATGTCTAAAAACGATGATTTCCTGATATCTAAAGTACATTGACCTCTGGAGGTCATCAGAGGTCAAATCAGACTTACCTCCCGATCTTAAAATAAATCTTATGGTATGTACTAACACTGGTGAAAGTTTCATGCTTTAGTCAAATTTTGCACAATTCACGTGATTTTGAGGGCTTATCTGCTCTACTACTATGTCGTGCGGAGTTAATGCACTTGTAATTTGCTCTTCTTCATTTTCTGTATGGTCTCTATGATCTTAGCTTTCTTATATAGGTATCTGCTTTGGTCTTCTCTTCCCCTCAGCTTCTTCTTCTTGATAATGATATTCTGTTTCTCTTGTACAGTCGACATAATTTTGTCTCTCTTGAATTACCTCTTGGCAGACATGACAACAATTGTTTGGTCGGCAGAGAAACGAGGGCATTGTATACTCAGTATATAGGCCTAACTGGGTAAAATGCGGGGTGAAGCATGATGGGCCCATGTGGGCAATCTATATTATGAGCAACGTCATTGGCCCCACTTTAATGGTCCACCTCCATACGATGCATTAGGTATCAGATTACTGGTGAAAATGCTGTCATGATTTAGCAAGTGACACTGTCTCTGAATGTTTATTTTTCTTATATAAACCTTGCATGGGATTACGATTTTTTTCAAATATTTCGCCAAAACTGTGCAACAGATCGCTCAATTTCAATTCTAGGTCTTCTTGTTCGGATGACGAATATTCTTAAAAACTTCTGATATAGGGGTTGCGGACCCGTTACCCCCGTTTCCTCCAACCCCCCTCCCCCCTCCATTTGTTTTATAGGCATCTCGTCGACCGCCATAGCAAAATTAGAAACTCAACAGTTTACTAATGTACTTAGGCCTACTATTGAACTATATAGCACTTTCACTTCTGGTTCTAAAGGAGAATATACACTATAGGCCCCCTATAAGTTCTTTATATTGGGGCCTGTGCCCCGCTCCCCCAGCCCCCCTCCCGATGTCCGTTGAACAAAATTAAATCGTAATTGACCCGAGAGATGCTACTGTGTATCTGCCAACTTTGTTTAAATCCGTCATAAAAAGAATAGGGGTCTTCAAGAATACTGTGGGAGCTGAAAATTTTAACATCGTTGCCAGCCCCACGCCACTGACTCCGGCCGCCTTGCAGCGAGAGTCATTAGACGGTCAGCTAGGCAACCAGCGATGCGGAATCAGTGGAACTACTACATGATGACGTCACAAATACGGCCGCCGGATCAACGTCGGTAGGTGAGGAGAACACGCAACACGCCGTTCCCCACGAGAAGGAAGGCAATGCCATGGCCTCAACACCTACCCATTATCCTTACACCAGGATACTTGGACATATACTTCAAGCAGGCAACAGATCGTTTCCACTCTATGATCCAGAAAGCAGTGGACCAATGTCTTGAGAAGCTGACCACATTGGAATCCAGTGTTGATGCCTCCATACAATTCGAAAGGAAGCGTGTCGACGCTATAGAGGAAAATCAAAAGTTGATGGAAAGCAAAATGAAAATGATGGAAAAGGAAGTCGCCGAGCTCCGTTCTGAGGTAATGAAAAATAAAATTGCGGCAAACAAAAGCGAAAGAATCTCCAGGCGGAACAACGTTCGCATCGTTGGAGTCCCGGAACCACTACAGGACCAGAGGGAAGATTGCGTTGATGCTGTTGAAGGCTTACTTCGATCCAAGTTCGAGATGGAAACGAAACTGGAACGAGCCCATCGTGATGGTCGTAAGGTTGAAGGTCGTCCAAGGCACATCCTAGTTAGATTTCTCTCATACCGAGAAAAGGTAGATGTGATGCGTCGTGCCCGGGAGGCCTTAAAGGATAAGCGATGCTTCGTCGTCGACGACCTCACGCAGAGTGACCTGGAGGAAAAACGAAAATGGAGGGATCAAGTCCAAGAAATGTACAAAAAAGGGACCAAACTGAGTTTTTATGCCGGGAAATGGCGCCAACATGGAGGCATTCCCTTCAACTTCAAGTGAGTAGTTAAACATGTTCCCTCATTCACTCCCTGATCATCGAGTGAACATGATCAGTGGAAATTTATGACATTATTTACTGTTTCACATAATACATGATTTGTTTGATATTATACAGATTGATAGTATTTGTAGTAAACTCTTTATTGAAACCTAATAATGCATCAGTTTCAAACTGCAATTGATACATTCACTTGTGACATTTATATATGCCTAATACTACGATGTAATTTCGTGATATAAGACCGAAGACTGAAAACAATCGTAATTATCATTTAAATATGCATTTATATAAGACAACTAACACACCGTCAATTTCACTACGATACAAAAGCTCAACATGTGTATAAATCATTGTGTATAGTTACCAAAATGCTGTAATGACCTTAAATTAGATCGTACTGCATGATCTGGTCAATAATGATGTGATAAACTTTACCTTAATAGACCATGATATTATTGTAAAGGATGCCATTGTCCTGCCCAATAGGACCCATTTTGTCAAAACATGCATACTGCTTTTTCTGTTATTGTGGCAGAACTCCCTGGTGGGTTGACTCCCTGTAACTCTTGTAGATTACTGTACGATTATGCCTGTACTCAATACTGTTAAAAAATTGCCGTATACATTAATTTATTGACCTCCCTAACACAGTATGACGTTGTAATCATGCTGATACATCTGCAATATATAAACACAAACAAATCTTACTGTGTTCACCCGCAATGTACCAATATAATACAAATCTATTGTGTATATTTATATAGATACATACACTTATAATTATCTTGGAATGCCATTAAAATGACATAGCCAAAGGGAGTACAGTATACCAACGAAATACGCAGAAAATCATGTACAACGAACAACGTTTAAATATCATTTGTCGCATGTTTGAGCACAAATCCACGACGAATGTCTTTATTATGTGGAAGAGCTCTCTTTTATCGTTGCTTTGTCTCCCCCCCCCCCCGTGAAACAAATCAAAGTCAAAGGGGCAAAACCAAAATTAACACATTTCTTTTCTCTTTCTCTTTCTTAAAGAGGTCTTCGTGGATTTACGCCCACCACATCATTCCATTTGGATTCAATGAAATATAATTTTATTATTGTCATATTACTACTTAGAATGAATGAACTTTGCACAAAGTTTCTCTCCGTTAGTGCACAGTCGTTGGCAGGGGTTAAGCAGCATGACTCAGTAATAGCAACTGAGATATTCTTTTTTTATCTTGTTATGACCCTTTCGTCCGAATGCCGGGCCCTGCCGGCGCCGCTGCATTACCGGAAAGACTTTCTATTTACGTGCATGTCTGATTATACCTAAACTGCACTTACCTTTCAACCTTGATATTGACAATGACATCAGTTGGCCGCATCTTGGTTTTTGTTTGTTTGTTTGTTTGTTTTTTTTAAAACTGAACTTCTTCCCCATAGAGCACTATTGATCAGCAGAGTATCATTTATTTCCGCTTCTGACGAATTAAACAACATACCAGCTTACATTTAAATCAGATTCTAAAAATTTCGTATAAGATAAACAAACGACTGATGTTTTTGACGATCGGGACAAATTCAATTGGTCTGGATTTTCCTAAACTACCAGTAGATAATGTATACAGAATGAATTCTTTATTTTTGTCAAGACAGTGTCCGTGCACAGTTATAAATCACTCAAGAATGTCCCGTTTGCACTCTTGTAAACTACTTGTGAACCCTTTCATTGTAGTTTGACACAAGAATTTTCCTCCAGATGTACATTCCTCCTTCATATGTCTCACCTTCACAAACTATCTCTACGTAAATGCATAGACCCCGTTTACAGTGCGGGGCCGGGCTCGGCCGCGGCTCGGCCGCGGCCGAGTCCGGCCTCAATTGCGCGGCCGAGCCTCGCAATTTTGTCCGTTTACACTGCTGGGCTCGGCCGCGCTTTTGATTCAAACCTTTCAATATTTTGTCGTAGTGGCGCTCTGCTTGTAAACAAATGCAATTTGGTATTGTCTGGTTTTCAGACCCTTTGCCAAATGAATTCCGTGGCGACGAAGTCGCCGTTCGGGCAAAGGCCTTTGCCGAAGGAAAGAATCCTTTGCAGGACAAAACCACCTTAAACTATACTGGTTTTCGACGTTGAGGGGGTTAATATCCTGAATAGCGAAAGATACAGGCAGAGGGTTTGGAAGCCAGACTAAAATTGGCCGCGCAATTGGCCGCGCATTTGGCCCAGTTTGCGTTTACACTGAGAAAAGGCCGGGCTCGGCCGCGGCTCGGCCGCGGCTGAGACCACCTCCAGAGCGAGGCCAAATGCGAGGCCAATTTTGGCCTCGCATTTGGCCTTTTGCGCGTTTACACTGAAGCGAGGCTGGACTCGGCCGCGGCCGAGCCTCGCACTGTAAACGGGGTCTAAAAGACCCCGTTTACAGTGCGAGGCCGGGCTCGGCCGCGGCTCGGCCGTGGCCGAGACCGGCCTCAATTGCGCGGCCGAGCCTCGCAATTTTGTCCGTTTACACTGCTGGGCTCGGCCGCGCTTTTGATTCAAACCTTTAAATATTTTGTCGTAGTGGCGCTCTGCTTGTGAACAAATGCAATTTGGTATTGTCTGGTTTTCAGACCCTTTGCCAAATGAATTCCGTGGCGACGAAGTCGCCGTTCGGGCAAAGGCCTTTGCCGAAGGAAAGAATCCTTTGCAGGACAAAACCACCTAAAACTATACTAGTTTTCGACGTTGAGGGGGTTAACATCCTGAATATCGAAAGATACAGGCAGAGGGTTTGGAAGCCAGACTAAAATTGGCCGCGCAATTGGCCGCGCATTTGGCCCAGTTTGCGTTTACACCAAGAAAAGGCCGGGCTCGGCCGCGGCTCGGCCGTGGCCGAGACCACCTCCAGAGCGAGGCCAATTTTGGCCTCGCATTTGGCCTTTTGTGCGTTTACACTGAAGCGGGGCTGGGCACGGCCGCGGCCGAGCCGCGGCCGAGCCTCGCACTGTAAACGGGGTCATAGACGTTCGAAGGGGCTTGTCAGCATGACTCTGTAAAAGAACCAATCTATTTTTTTTTTTACCTTAACTCAGGCGCGGTGGAGCACCCCAATTATCTCGCAGAAATCCATCGGCAGCCGAGTCTCATTTGCATCAAGTAAACAACATGTACTCGCGTAGTTGAGAAAAAGTAAACAACTTCTCAAGCTAATAACAATTTAAGGAAACCTATTTTCGGATTAAAATTGAGTTAGTATGAATTTGAAAACATGTCCGAATATGCACATATAACATATCAAAGGATTTGACTATGATAAAATGTGAAATTTTAGCGAAAACCTGGCGAGCAAAATTACCAAAAATATGCCTCGAAAATCATCCTAAAATTCACGAAGTGTGATAGCGGAACCAAAGCGCCATTCGACCAAAGTACACCGAAAATTATTTATCTGCTTGCATTTTAAAAATGTCGTACCGTGATATTCCCGGCCATGCATGGTTGTGTCGGAAAAAAACAGAAGGTGATGTCAAAAATGACACGAACGCAAAGCGTACAGGTCGGTCCCATGTATATAATCGCGTGACTGTAGCGTGCGTTGCATGTCACAGCACACACAACACTTTGCTGCATGCAGCGTGCGCGGTAGCAGCTCAGCAGTCACCGCCGTGCGACACTCAGCAAAATTGCGTCACCATGCAAACCAACAATGAGCACGAAATCCTGAATCTCACGCACCACGCATGCCCAATATTACGGGAAAAGAAATGACGTCATTTTCAATTGTTTCGCTGACTACAATTTTCTATTCCAAACCCTGTAGAAACAAGTTGATTTCTCAAAAAGTACAGGTGGAACCAAGCGAAAACTTTCACCATAATATATGGATTGAGGCCTGATAAACTTATGTTGCCAATTTCGGACACATTGGAGCCCGGCCATAGTCCAGTCGGAAAAAAACAGAGAGCATGTTTTGCGAGATGTGATTTTCAAAACGCTTTAATATCTCAAGTTCTAGTGCAGCAAATTTCATAATGTTTTCATCAGAAGGAAGGTTTTTAAAAACTTAGATAGTTTGGGAAGTTTGAGTTTACTAGCGGCACGCATAGCGGCACAAGGAGAAGGTAAAGATTTGACTTTTTCATGCACACAGTTTCGGGCAGCCGTGCATGCCCGTTGGAAATTCAAATAGAACGGGGCGATAATGAGATGCAAATTGGGGTGCTCCACCGCGCCTGAACTGTTAGAACACCTCGTTCGTATGCTATTATTGGAGTAATTATATTTCTGTTATTACCAAATAAGCGCCTTGTCTTCTTTTATAATCATTGTTATTTCATATTACGCATACGAATTTACCACACCAACGTTAAGTGTAGGAGGATTCCATTTACTTTTGTAGACATAAATTTAGCGAGACTATATGATGTAACATTTGTTCTATTGTATAACGTAAAAATGTATCAGTATCGTTATTGTTATTATCAACTCACATGCACTGCACACCCCCACACATGCACACACTCACATTCACATTCACGCGAAGACATTGCAACGTACTACACAAAAATACATGGCCCCAGAGCAACCATTCTCAACTTTCCACTCAAATCCTCATAATTACTCATAACAACGATCATCCTGACCAGGGTATCATAAGTAATCACAGTAAATACTACACTATTTCGGGTTTCAATAATAATATGTTCAAATCTTCACTTGATTCCACTGCAAGTCATGTTAATAATTCCCGTAGTAATTCCACAAATAGGAATGATGACACTAATTATAACCCCATTAAAGATCTTAGCTTATTCCACTGGAATGCTAGAAGCTTAAACAAAAATTTTGATTCATATGAACTACTTCTTCTTTCTTTACAAAATTTCTCTTTTCCGCAATCGGTATAACTGAAACTTGGCTAGGGCACACGTCTCCAAATTTGTTTAGCCTTGATAGATATAAAATATTTCGCTCTGATCGTAAGAGAGGTAGAGGGGGAGGGGTAGCCCTATATATATATATATAACGAATTGCGAGTAAAAATAAGAACTGATATTGATATTGAAGGTTGTGAAAGCCTGTTTCTGGAAATCATCAATGATAAAATGAAAAATAAGATAATTGGTGTTATAAACAGACCACCAAATCATAAAACCGAAACGTTTTTAGAAAATTTTGATGAATGCCTCAACACGATTACACAAGAAAATAAGGAAATTTATATTATGGGCGACTATAATATTGACATGACGAAAATAGATAATTTAGCGGTAAAATTGAAAACTATTCTTTTTTCATATGCTTTCCATTCCCATCTTGATAACCCAACAAGAATATCCCAAACATCTAAAACCTTGTTGGATAATATTTTTTCTAATAACTTTTCTGTAGATAAATTCATTAATGGTATCTTATATTATGATATATCTGATCATTTACCGATATTCATTATTCTTCGTTATTCTGAAATCGTCAAAAGTATTTCAAAACCCAGGCCAATAATGTACAGAAAAGAATCAGACGAGAATATTGAATTACTTAATCTTGACTTAGTGAAGGAAGAATGGCAAGAAGTGTATCTTCAAAATAACGCCGATAAAGCTTATGATTTTCCTAGATAAACTTTTATATTATTATCGAAAAAACATTCCTTTAGTTAAGAAAAAAAAAACACACGTAGAAAGAACAAACATCCCTGGATTACAAAGGGAATCATCAATTCCATAAAAACCCGTAGTAAATTGTATAAATTGGCGATTACTACCCACAATACAAAACATTTTACAGATTAAAAAAGTATAGAAATACACTCAGTAATTTGATTCGTATTTCTCGTAAAATGTATTATTCCGATAAGTTTGATAATCAAAAGGATAACGTAAATGGCTTATGGGAAACTATATATGAAATAACAGGTAAAAATAATAAGGAAACATCGTCCGTTTTTTACAATGACAACAAAGAACTCACAAACCGTGATGAAATATCTGATGCTTTTAACTCATACTTCGTAAATATTGGCCCCCAATTAGCTTCAAAAATAAAAAAACAAACATGTTCATTCAAACTTTACTGAATTTCTTCCACCAAACTGCGACAAATCCCTTTTCTTTACCCCAACAGATGAGGAAGAAATACTGGAGATTGTTAACAGACTAAAGCCAAGTAGATCTAGTGGCCATGATGAAATAAGTGTTTATATACTCAAGAAAATCATCAAACAAATAACCACACCTTTATCTTACATTTTCAATCTTTCACTGTCTTCTGGAATATGCCCAAACTCATTAAAAATTGCGAAAGTAGTTCCAATTTTCAAAAGAAAAGACGACCCTTCTCTTTTAACAAATTATAGACCAATATCGTTATTACCTATAGTATTTCTAAAATTCTGGAAAAAATTATTCATAAACGCCTGTACATTTTTCTTCATGTAAATGACCTACTTATACCTAATCAGTTTGGATTTAGAAAGGGCCATTCCACCGATTTAGCTATAATTCAATTGTTAGATAAGATTACTGAATCTTTTGCAAATAAAAAAACACTTTATAGGAATTTTCATGGATTTATCAAAGGCTTTTGATACCATAGATCATGATATATTAATTTACAAATTAAAAAGATATGGTATTCGTGGTTTAGCACTTTCTTGGACATATTGATTATTTATCCAACAGAAAGCAATATTATGTACTATTTAAGTCATCTAAATCTCCGAATTCTAATATTGTATGTGGTGTTCCCCAGGGATCAATTCTTGGCCCCCTACTGTTCCTTGTATATATCAATGATATTATAAATACATCAAAAACTCTTAAATTTATACTTTTTGCGGATGATACTAATATTTTTTACTCCCATGAGAACCTCGAAACACTGTTTGATACTCTGAACACGGAAATAGACAAAGTCTCCCAATGGTTTATATGTAATAAATTATCCCTTAATGTCTCTAAAACAAATTTTATACGTTTCAAACCTACTGCTTCACAGAACATTAACAGCAGTTATAATATTAATATTGATGGATTATCCTTAACTGAAGTAAGATCTACTAAATTTTTAGGAATCACGATTGACTCGAGTTTAACTTGGAACGATCACATTCATAATATCCACACGTCTGTCTCGAGAACTGTGGGAATTTTATATCGACTGAAAAACTTCATTTCTCAAAATTCCTTGACTATTCTATACAATGGATTGATCTTTCCACATATCACATACTGCAATATCGTTTGGGGAAACTGTGTGCTCAACTAAAATTAATCCAATTCTTACCCTCCAAAAACGTGTTGTATACGTTTGATTACCAATTCCCGTTACTTATCCCCATCCAATCCCCTATTTCGTCAACTAAAAACATTGAAAATTGAGGATCTTCACACCTTTCAAACTGCTGTTTTTATGTATAAATATACATTTAATTGTCTTCCAAAAATTTTTGATGGCTTCTTCACTCCAGATTCCACCGTTCATTCATATCCAACACGTCAGTCGTCCGATTACCATCTCGAAAACCCCAGAATCATTTTAGCTCAAAAATCATTAAAAAACATAATGGACCAGATATTTGGAATTCTTTACCCCCTCATTTAAAACAATGTACGTCGTTGAACATTTTCAAACGAGAACTAAAAAACACCCTCATAATCCAGTATACTTCTGACACATAAATATTCATACCACCTGGTCAACAAACACCATAAACGATGAGTTCACGGCCATAACTGAAGTAACATTCACCTCATCACACTGATACACAAAATAACACTCAACGTACAAACCAAGATTCATCCCAACACAATGCACACCGCACTGCACCGCACGTCCTTCGCACAATAATACTTCCCACTCAGTGAGTGGCAAGATTTTCTTTATGTATCTCTTTACCTGGGGCCATCTTCCTCGTCAAGCTTAGCTTATGATGATGGTCCCCTGCATTTCATTTTTATCATTTCCTATTGCTTCCTTTCATAATATATGATATTCGTTCTTGAAAAAAAAAAAAGAGAAAATGTATGTAAGATCCAAACGTTACGAATATTAGCTGTGTAAATGACTATATAAGTACTTTGTTGATTTGTTGATTTGTATTGATTTTGAAATGCAGAAATAAAAACTGAACTGAACTGAACTGAACCCCCATCGTCCCTCATGCATTACCCGGGCACCCCTGGATTCGCCATCGGTTAGTGCAATTAGGGCCTGATATTCAACTTAGTCTGGGTGCCAAAGCGACTTTTGGGGCCTAACCTTGTTTTACCGTCCACCCAATTTTTTTTTTATGGTTTTACCCTTTTTCGGGGGTGCTGAATCCGAATCTGGATGATGCAACTCTTGCATCCTTGAGGATTTTGAGATATTCAAGATGGCCGCCAAAATGGCCGCCCGAACTGGAAATTCCCACGTATTTCCTTCTAAATGGTAATATATTGAAAACAATCGACAGTTTTACCCTATTTCGAGGGTGCTGAATCCAAATCTGGATGATGCAACTCTTGCATCCTTGAGGGTTTTGAGATATTCAAGATGGCCGCCAAAATGCCCGCCAAAACCGAAAATTCCCACGTATTTCCTTCTAAATGGTGTGAAATTGAAAATAATTGATAATTCTATCCTATTTTTAAGGTGCTGAATCCGAATATGGATGATGCAACTCTTGCATCCTTGAGGGTTTTGAGATATTCAAGATGGCCGCCAAAATGCCCGCCAAAACCGAAAATTCCCACGTATTTCCTTCTAAATGGTGTGAAATTGAAAATAATTGATAATTCTATCCTATTTTTAAGGTGCTGAATCCGAATATGGATGATGCAACTTATGCATCCATGAAGTTTTTGAGATATTCAAGATGGCCGCCAAAATGGCCGCACCAATTAAATCCAGAAATTCCCATGTATTTCCTTCTAAATGGTGAGAATTTGAAAAAAAAATTGATGGTTTTACCCTATTTCGAGGGTGCTGAATCCGAAACTGGATGATGCAACTCTTGCATCCATGAAGTTTTTGAGATATTCAAGATGGCCGCCAAAATGGCCGCCAATTAAAAATGGGAATTCCCACGTATTTCCTTCTAAATGGTGAGATATGGAAAACAATTGATGGACTTGCCCTATTTCGAGGGTGCTGAATCCGAATCTGGATGATGCAACTCTTGCATCCATGAAGTTTTTGAGATATTCAAGATGGCCGCCAATTAAAACCGGAAATTCCCACGTATTTCCTTCTAAATGGTGAGATATGGAAAACAATTGATGGTTTTGCCCTATTTCGAGGGTGCTGAATCCGAATCTGGATGATGCAACTCTTGCATCCATGAAGTTTTTGAGATATTCAAGATGGCCGCCAAAATGGCCGCCAAATAAACCGGAATTTCCCACGTATTTCCTTCTTAATGGTGAGATATGGAAAACATATCATATTGTGATAGTGATGTAGAGAAGTGTACTGAAATTACCCAATATTACCTGTCTTAATCCATGAGCAGTTTTAATCTCTTCATCCATGAACACTCAAATTGGTTATTTGGTTTATATTGATGGTCTTGATGACATTGTTGAAGACACGAGTGGGACATTTTCATAGTTATGCTTCAATTTTTTTTTTCAATTATGATGTAACATTATATATGTGTGTAAAGGTATGTATAATATGTATACGTATATATAATATATTACAAACACACACGAGGGGACGGTCATATCACAGGTAACGCGAAAAAAATTGAGTAAAAAAACAAACGACAACATGAAAGGTAATAATTTAAGTACAGTGTATAAGAAAATGTTAAGGAGTTTCCGTTCATACAGGACATTTTAGATGTCCCAAAACCTTCAAAGACCTTCAGCACCCCCGTAATAGGGTAAGACCATCAATTTATTGTAAAACTTTTACCATTAAGAAAAAATATATTAACATTAGAATTCTGCCACTTACTTTGGCTGTCATCTTGGTCGTCTAAAAACCCTAAGGAATGGATCAATTTCAACAACCAAGTTTCGAGGGTGCTGAATAGGGTCTAAAATTTTCCAATTTTTGACAGTTATATTGGCGGTCATCTTGGACATCTCAAAAACCCTTAAAAAGAATACGAAAGTTGCATCAACCAGGTTCGGACTCAGCACCCTCGAAATAGAGTAAAACCGCCAAATGTTTTCAATTTTACACCATTTAGAAGGTAACAGAGGGCTTACATGGAACATTTCGTTTTTTAACGGCCATTTAGGGGCCATTCTGGCGGCCATCTTTATTATCTCAAAACCCTCAAGGAAGCAAGAGCTGTATCCTGGAGCTTCAAATTCAGCAAACTCAAAATAGTGTAAGACCACCAACTGTTTTATATTTTACACCATTTAGAAGGAAATAGGGGGTCTACATATGAATTTCCGTTTTTGGCGGTCATTTTTGGCGACCATCTTTATCATCTCAAAACCCTTAAGGATGCAAGAGTTGTATCCTGAGCTTCGGATTCAGCACACTCAAAATAAGATAAAAACCACCAATGGCTTTCAATATATGGGAACTTCCGTTTTGGGTGGCCATTCTGGCGGCCATATTGAATATCTCAAAATCTTCAACAATGCAGGAGTTGCAACATCCAGATTCTCATTCAGCACCCTCGAAATAGGGCAAAACCATCAATTGTTTTCAATTTCTCACCATTTAGAAGGAAATACGAGGGAATTTTCGGTTTTGGCGGCCATTTTGGCAGCCATATTGAATATCTCAAAAATCCTCAAGGAAGCAAGAGTTGCATCATCCAGATTCGGATTCAGCACCCTCGAAATAGGGTAAAACCATCAATTGTTTTCCATATCTCACCATTTAGAAGGAAATACGTGGGAAATTCCGGTTTTGATTGGCGGCCATTTTGGCGGCCATCTTGAATATCTCGAAAACTTCATGGATGCAAGAGTTGCATCATCCAGATTCGGATTCAGCACCCTCGAAATAGGGTAAAACCATCAATTGTTTTCAATTTCTCACCATTTAGAAGGAAATACATGGGAATTTCCGGTTTTAATTGGCACGGCCATTTTGGCGGCCATCTTGAATATCTCAAAAACTTCATGGATGCATGAGTTGCATCATCCAGATTCGGATTCAGCACCCTCGAAATAGGGCAAAACCATCAATTGTTTCCATATCTCACCATTTAGAAGGAAATACGTGGGAATTCCCATTTTTAATTGGCGGCCATTTTGGCGGCCATCTTGAATATCTCAAAAACTTCATGGATGGAAGAGTTGCATCATCCAGTTTCGGATTCAGCTCCCTCGAAATAGGGTAAAACCACCAATTGTTTTTTTCAAATTCTCACCATTTAGAAGGAAATACATGGGAATTTCTGGTTTTAATTGGCGTGGCCATTTTGGCGGCCATCTTGAATATCTCAAAAACTTCATGGATGCATGAGTTGCATCATCCATATTCGGATTCAGCACCTTCCAAATAGGATAGAATTATCAATCATTTTCAATTTCACACCATTTAGAAGGAAATACGTGGGAATTTTCGGTTTTGGCAGCCATTTTGGCGGCCATCTTGAATATCTCGAAACCCTCAAGGATGCAAGAGTTTCATCATCCAGATTCGGATTCAGCACCCTCGAAATAGGGTAAAACCATGAATTGTTTTCAATATCTCACCATTTAGAAGGAAATACGTGGGAATTTCCAGTTCGGGCGGCCATTTTGGCGGCCATCTTGAATATCTCGAAATCCTCAAGGATGCAAGAGTTTCATCATCCAGATTCGGATTCAGCACCCCCGAAATAGGGTAAAACCATAAAAAAACATTGGGTGGACGGTAAAACAAGGTTCAGCCTCTGGCACCCAGACTAACTCTAAACTACAGTCGTCGCATGGTCTTCACTTACTTATACACGTAGTTAACTTAGCTCTGTCTTTTTTGTTGTTTTTGTGACGAAGAAGATTAAAAAAAAAAACAGTTCACAGTTTTGAGACTTTGAGACTAAACCCCCGCAAAGGGGGAGGGGGATGCTCATTCAAACCAAGGGTCCATATTAATATGTTTAAACAAACTGAGATCCTAAATTACTGTATAGCTATAGGCAGGGCTCCACATTAACTTTTTTATTTGGTAGCCCGATGGGGCCACCAAAATCATCAATTTCAAATTTTTGGTGGCCGAGAGAAAAATTTGGTGGCTCCCCAAAAACAATAAAAAACAATTCCTGGTTTTTTTTTTGTTTTTTTTTTGTTTGTTTGTGTTTTTTTTTTTTTGATGAGTCAAATATTTAAGTTTTATCATAGTAAGAATTGGAAGCTGGACATATCTACTCATAAATAAACCTCAACAAACTCGCAGCACTCACTCTCGGGCATGCACTCATTCAGTCCTTTTCATCCATCCTTAAAACAAATTTGACTGCTGAATGGTAAGACTAAGTATAAATATTCATTGACAGGCACATCGGTTGCAACATCTTAACATAATAAATTTTGGTGGCCCGAGGCGGGCCACCAAATTTGCCCCTTTTTGAAATTTGATTCATTTTTGGTGGCCCCGGGCCACCGGGCCACCGTTAGTGTGGAGCCCTGCTATAGGGATGCTATACCTGCCAGGTTTAGAGAAGAGCTGTCATAAATCTGCCTTCGAGAAAATGAAAATTGTAATTGGTTTATAATCTCAGTTCGCGATACCATCTACTGTACTATCCGGGGCCTATATTTTGAATATGTAGTGTACGTGATATAGTGACAAGATTTACATAAGATGCGACAGCTCCGGTCTTATTTCCTCCAAGGACTTATTAGGGTTTGGGTTTGGGTTGTGATAGGGTTTTAGACTTAGTTTAATTGATGTGAGTATTAGGGTATATTGTGGGTAGATAACGTGCATATCTAGGCCTATATTTTCATGGGAGCATTGTCACAGCGCGAACACTTTTAATGCAAATAGAATTGTCATGGAACCAATATGTTATACGTAATATCGTTGAAGTCAATTATTATTTGCACATTTACCGGATGCGTTTGCACATAATTATCCCGCATAGAGATCGATTTACATATTTCCCGGCTCCATAAACACCTCTACAGTGCACGCAGCACTGACTATCCCCCCCCCCCCCCCAACTCATGCACTGCAGCTGAAAATAATTTTATGGAACAGTACGAAAAAAGACTAGTACGTGAAGCACGTGTGATTCTACCGAAGAGGTGACAGTACTCCTAGACAACTTCGATCCTCTACAGTCTCGACCGTACACCGCGGCGCACCTCGATCACACCAAGGGTCTTCGCAATGAAAGTTCGAATTTGGATTCGAGGTCTTTCTTCTCGGTAAATATACTCTCTCTGTATATCACGGCTATGATCTTCGATATCTTTTATTTTTTTTATTTTTTTTTTTAGCGACATCAGGACAGGGCTGTGCAACAAAGTTTAAGGTTTTATGACATACAAGTGCATGATGATTTGTGTTGATTCATGATACCCTCAACATCACTTTTGCGGTGAAACGAATATCTAGAAACAATCTTCACATTTTTAAAATCATTTTTTTCTATTTTCCTTCAGATTACTTGGATACGCCACAACAAAACAAAACTTCCAAACCAAGATTCTGGTTGTGACCTCTTCTGTTAATCATTGCTAAAGTACATATGATTAACAAAAGACATTGGAATGCACCATCCCCTAGACCGAGCATTACTCCTCTCCATGTCTTTTGTTATTAGTCATAGAAACATGCAAGTTATGATGAGGGAAGGTGCATTCCAATGTCTTTTGTTGTTTGACATAATTTGGCAATGTTTAACAGATGAGGTCACAGCCAGTGGGATTGCAAGGTTTTTTGTTGGCGTATCCAAGTAATCTGAAGAAAAATAGAAGAAAATTATTTAAGAATATATGGAATGTTTCTAGATATTCATTTCACCGCAAAAGTTATGTTGGAGGTATCATGAATCAACAACAACATGCATTTTGTATGTCATAAAACCTTTAACTTTGCCATTCTGCGTACCGACGAGATGGGTAAGGGATTTTTAATATGTATGGTTCGTTTACTCTGCTTCCTCATAAAAAAAGAGGAAACGGTTAGACAGCATTCAAAACAATATTTTTTTTTCGAATATATCTTGTGTCTGAAGGGTTTCTGGGACGAACACTGAACTAGTGCTTTCTATAGCTGAGTCGGTAGAGTAACCGGGCTAGTATTCGGAGGTCTCGGGTTCAAATTACAATGTAATCCCATTTTCTTGGTTCAATTTTCCACTAGATAGATATAAGACTTGTAACACACAAAATTGTTTCCTTTAATAATTTTTGTTTGTTTGTTTGTTTGGCGAGGTCGAGCTGTTGGGGTGTCCTGTCAGATTACAGTCGAGTTATTTTGAGGTCGAGTTGTTTCGCCCCTCCGTAATTTCTACAAGTAGGATCAATCGTATGGTGCATGCAATGCGGTACCGTGCGAACAGTTCATCTGTGGTAGGTGGTGAATACGACGCTGGTTGAGTAAAGAGTTTCTGAAGATTCTTGTTACGAATTCACGATTATGGCGTCCATAAAGCCAAGGAAAAGAGAGTCACCGGGTCTGAACGCCCTGGATGCAGAAATGAGGCGATCGTTTAGCACGAAGATGAGAAAACTGAAGCTCCAGGTAGGAACTTAACTCTGATTTCTGAGGCCAGTTCCATTCACAAATCGTACTGTCCATTCGTACATGTACATTAATACGTACAACATTGTGGCTCCTGGATTGGAGTAACTGGCAAGGCATGGGTCCATTGCCATGATTGCAACTGTACACTCAGCAAGACACGTGTCGACGCGACGGCGTCCTCTGCTCCGGCTCTGGTCTGGCAATGTCTCAGCTGAAGTCTCAGATAGTGTGTAGTGTAGTCTACAATTTACTTATTCCCTAATTCGCTACTCAAACGTGAATAAATTATTTTCAATCCCGCCTCCCTTCCCTAACGCATAACCTGCAAAAGAACATAATATATACTTAATACCTGAATCCTAGGGGAGCACCAAGCTTCGACGGCAAGACAGGGCTATTCCTATGCCCTCCCCTCTCAGTCAATTAAAGAACGGGTAACAAGGAAACAAAACGCATACAATTTCATTTAGGAGATTTTAATCCAAGTTTCATTCCATAAACAATGTGTCAGTAATATCTCACATGCTTCATAATAGTGCAGAATAAACAAGGCAGTTTATTCGCTTACATAACGTTACCATATACAATCAACGTTATATCCATACGCAATGTTTTAGAGGCCCAAATTCAAAGATACCGAGAGACGATCATACTACATTGTATCTTTAATGTATCCATCCTTGGCAGTTTCTGAACGCCATCTACCATGCTTCTTAAACAGTCTATCTGGGACTCCAATTTTTGCGGCCGCTGTAGCACCGCCGCTTCGAAGGCTGTGCATGCCGAACTTTTTCGGTTCTAAACCCACTGCTGACAGGGCATCCCGTAACAGATCCAAACACCTAGTGTATGACAATTGTCCATCCCTTAATTTGTAGGATTCTTTGAACTTACAATAATTGACGGGTCTGAAAAGAAATTTCTCATCAGCTGGATCATCTAACTCCGCAGCCAACAAATACTTCCGCAAAGCCGAAACCGGACAGGTTGGTGTATTAGTAGCACCTATGAGGACCCATGCTCCTTGTCTATAAATATCAGTTTTACTTTTCATAATGAAAATGTTCACATGGGAAACATATGTATCAAGATCGCACCTACGAATATTTATCAGTTCGTCATATCGTAGAAATCCAGCATATGCAATCAGTATCACGGCACATAAACGAATATCCACTAAACTAGTGGAAGAACTATATTTCTCTACAACTGCCTTCAAAATGTCTGGTGTAATAGGTTCCTTTTTTTTTTACAATAGGTTTATACAGCAGCTTCTTCAATCCTTGAAGTACAATGTGTAGAAACTTCCGATCACACGGGTTAATGTGTACCTTGGGATTACAGTCATAATGCCATTTTATAGCGTAAAAGGCCGACTCCATCCTGGAGTAAGGAGCACCACTTTGGTATAAATGAATGAGGTATCAACTAATGTCTTCTGGTTCAGCCAGAGCTGAATTTACCTTAAATTGCGTACACCATTCTTCCCAGGCTAACCAAGCTCTCTTGTATTTATAAACCGTGTTATCAGCTCTTGAAGCTGCCAAAATCTTGGTCAATGTTTTACCATATTATTATTCGTCCTGTGGCGAAAATCTGGGGGGAATATAAAAAGAGGAATAGCACAACTTCCACCTATCCTGTGTGATCATTACAAGACATGCTATACATTCGACACCTAAACAACATGGTGTATAGACCCCAAAGGCTAAAATTTTTGATGAATTTCATTCGCCGCTGCCAAGCGCAGCATAAAAATTCATCAAACCGCGGAAAGAAAGCTATGTAATAGCTTTCATTCAGCCCTGCGGCAGATTCCACAGCCATGCGGCTGATTCCATAGCCATGCGGCTGATTCCATAGCCAGGCGGCTGATGCCATAATATAGTCCTACGACTGATACGTTATGAAATTATGCAGAATTCAATTGTACACATAACACTGGACTTTGGAATTCCTTTGTCCCAAATATAGAATTCTTATTTCTGCCTTCAACGAAAACTCCTTCAGGATTATCAATCTTTACTACACGCGATATTAATAAACGAGATTCTCTATTCTCCGAAAACAAAAGGGGCCAAAATGGGGCAGAAGGCCAATATGGCACAACTAGAGTTCCCATAGCGGAACACACTCTAACGTGATTCAAAACTTGCCCAATACTATCAACAGGGGCCAATTATTCTCGCCCGCCCAATCGCACGAAAACGCGTCTTCTGCATCCGTATTAGGACACCAATATTTAGAATTAAACTTTGGTAATTTGAAATTAGAATCATCTGCGAACCTGTCAACAGTATGGGGCCCCCACAACTCATCCAAAAATTTAAAGAATTCAACAGAAACTCCCCAGTCATCGAAATCAATAATCCGACTAAGTGCATCTGCACAACGGTTCTCCTCTCTGGGAACCCAGTGAACCTGTAAAGTGAACCTACTTTTTCTGCAAAAATTAAAAATGTCCAAGCTAAGCTCGTGCAATTCTGCAATCATGCTACCCTTCTCCACGATAGAGACTACACCTCTATTGTCTGTAATTATTTTCGCAACCTTACTTCGCAAGTAGGGTGCAAATGATTTCAACGCCAAACTTAGCGCCATAAGTTTTCTCCAAGTGGAGCTTTTCGACATTTCTACTTTAGTCCAGTTTCTTGCCATTTTCATGCCAGCACACTCACCAATCCAGGCTCCACAGTCTGACTTACTGGCATCAGAGTATACAATGGTCTGTGGAATAGAATACTCAAACAGCATGCGTTCATTAAGGATGACAAGATTTTCCTTCCAGAAAAATAACTCGGCAATCAAGTTATTGTCACTGTCTATATTGTACTCTTTATCCCAATGATCTCTGCGAATGATTTCACAATGCATAAATCTAGTTTTTAACTGAGTTAAACCACCCGCTACTGGGTAAAGAGAATTGATCTTTCCAGCGATAGCCGCTATTTTTCTTGCTGAAACATTTGGCAAACGTGTCTGAAAAGTGTCCAAACATGACTCCAGGTCCTTCATCCTCCTCTTGGTAATCTTTAGACAACCAATACTGCTATCCCATGTTAACCCAAGCCAATCCAAACATTGGACTGGGATCCACTGCGATTTCTCGACATTAGGTACCAAACCTGCTTTTAATATGTCATCTTTCACTGCCTTGGCCACGGCTTCGCATGTATCAAACGAAGCAGCACAACCCCAATCATCATCTAAATACAAAACAATGAATATCCCTTTACTTCGCCAATGGTTAACAATCGGTTTGAGGCATTTTGTAAAGACGTACGGAGCTGTGGACATGCCAAACGGCAATACTTAATTCTAGGACCATTACCAAAATCCCAACTAAATCCTAAAAAGCGAGTATGGTCCTGAAAAATATCAAAATGATGATAACCTGACTTAAGGTCAAATGAAAAGATAAAATCTCCCTTTTTAAAATAAGTAAGTGCTATATTCCAATCCTCAAATTTAACTTTGTCCTTCCACAAATATTTATTAACTAAACGTAAATCAAGAATCAGTCTCTTTTTTCCAGAGCTTTGAATTGACACTGAAAGGGGGTTAACAACATGAGATGCAACAAAAGACTCAACAATTAGTTTTTTCTTTAATAAATCAAGAACAGCTTCATTGATAAATTCAGGGTGAGACAAGGCAGATTTACTGTTTCTTGATTCTAGTCGGGGAGGAGTCTGCAA
This sequence comes from Diadema setosum, assembly GCA_033980235.1. Taxonomy (NCBI): domain Eukaryota; kingdom Metazoa; phylum Echinodermata; class Echinoidea; order Diadematoida; family Diadematidae; genus Diadema; species Diadema setosum. Next base: position 30,930,982 of record CM067067.1, on the reverse strand, counting down.
TAACGGTAACATATAACCGTGTTCAATGGTATCTAACACAAATTGAGATGCACCAATGTCTTTCCAAAATTGTATTGACGCCTTTAGTCTTCCTTTGACTATCGGTTCTGAGCTACCTTGCTCATATTCAAAGTAATTGTTTAAGTAAAATTCTTCTTCGTACCGTTCACTTTCAGCAAAAGCGATACTGCTAGCTCCGCTAGGGCAGTTAAAGTCTGTCTCCGAAATATCTCGCGAAGTACCGGAAGCTGTTTCCAACTCATCTTTCAGGGAAGACTGGATTAACTTGGCGCCATCGCCATGCAGCGTGTCATACCGAACGCCTGTACGTGGTAAAATCACGAGAGAACTCAGCTCGGAAGTACTAGCTCACGAGTTGGTTATGCCCGCTTCCAACAAGAAGTAGACTACATTATCCATTCATCATTGATGACAACATTCTTAATTATTCCTCTGACCTCTATCATACACTATCATCTCATTGTTCTTCATCGCAATCATGTTGAGAACACAGTTATCCCGTAGCTTACGGTCTAGTTGAATACGCGAGTCTTGCTCGATACAGCCGCATTAACAGGGCGGACTTGGCTGTTTGATTTTCCACTCCATTTTCACTTCTAATATCTAAGGTGTTACCCCAAGGAAGTCTATGTCAGTTCCCTTGATTCATTAATTATTGAATGTTATTTTCAGTCAGATCAACATTCCACTATATGTGAATTTCTAGGTTTTAAGTGTGCATTCAAGGGCTCCTTTTTCCACGAGATAACTCATGCTTAGTATCTGAGAGGAGAACGGCTAACACGAGATAACTCATGCATCGTAGTCAACGGATTAAACGATCGAACTAATCTACCTTGCTCATTTTGTTCCATAGAAGCAGGACCATTAGCGTTGCTGCGCGATGTTATCCCTGATCGGGGGACCTTGGTTACCGGCCCCTGGACACCCCCTTCTCCAGTGCCCTTGCTTTCTGCACGCGAAGCAGAAATCTGTCGACTTTGGCCCACTGCTGGCCCCTCGCCAACCAAGGCTGGAGTTACCGGTACCCCCATAAGCGTATCTACTTTTTCCGCTAAAGCCGCGAAAAAAATGACCAGAAGAAGGACTTGCAGTCCTATATCCATCACTCTTCGGAGGTTTGCCCTTGGCGGCTGGGATGTTCCGAGACGATTTGCGTTTTCTCGCCGCCCTTGCCTGTGCCTGCCTGATACGTTTTTCATCCTCAGAATCGCTTGCAAGGTCATCGCTCAGATATTCGTCAACTGCTGACCACCCTATAAAATGACATAGTGCTACTTGCATAACAATTAAATAATTAGTAGAGAATCACATATTCAAGAATTCACCGAAGCTGACAGACTGAAACTTATTTACATAATAGCAGTAGCCTGCTCAATGTAATGCATATTTCTGTCACGATACAATTGCAGGTTGTATATATATATAATATGTCATGGAATTTCCATAACGAGTGTGCAGCCCTTATCGCCATGGCCTTACGGCGTACCCAGTAGGGGAGGGGGGCATTTGCCCCCCCCCCCCCCACACAATTTTTTGTTTTCATACTGTACTTCCATACATAATCATACAATTTTTTCAATTTTTCACAGTGTGCAACAATCACTCAATTTCACTTCTAAAAGTACATACATTCTAGCCCAGGCGCTCCGCGCCCTCGCTTTCCTCATTATCACACCAACGATTAGAACCTCTCCCAAGAATGTTTATAATTCTTTTAAAACACTAACCTGCATCAGATTTATCAGCAAGCCTGATTAACTTCTTTCTTTTCCTGATGTCGGCTATGCCCTCTTTCAACTTGGAAAGGGCAGCAACGTGCTTGCCTTCCTCCAGTAAGGCCACGCCCTTCTCTAGCTTTTCCTGCAAACTAGAGTTGAATTCGAATTGAACTCTGTTGCCCTTGAAACGAAATGACAATTCCGACGCCCTTTTTAGTTGTTGAAGTTCCGTGGAAGCGGCAGAGAGCTTTTTCTCGCTTTCCTCTTTCACTTGGGCGATAGAAGAGTCAAAATACTCCTTAAAGGAACCGAAGGCCTCTTTAATGGCGTTGCTCACAAATGACGGGGTCAGTGTTGCGGGTTGAGAAACTGTGGGGACTTCAGAACCCAGGGTGTGGTCTTGCTCTCTGCTGAATTCCTGATCCGACATTTTGATTTCGGAGAGCAGAGTCACATTGCCGCTAGTGCACGATAATAATAGAAGCGAGAAGGAATAAGACGTCCGTTCTGCTGCGTGTCGAACTAGGTCAGTGAGCTCCACAGCTCTCTCCGCCTGCGAAAGCTTCGAACCCGGCACCTGTCAACATTCTTATGCTAATAGGTTAGCTCAGCTAACAATTGAAAATATATATATTTTAATGAGTAGACCTTTGTTTAGTTTAGGTGTCATGAGTGTCATGTCCATGGTCCATGGACCATGCCATGTCCAACACATCGCATCGACACTGTTTTGTACATTGACACCAACAGTCACAACACTACGGCAACAGCAACACCCCTCTACATCATATGCTCTTACAGTATGTCACACAAAGTCACCACTCAGTAGGCCTAACAGTAACACGTTACAAGTAGGCTATACAATTGTATTAAAAAAAAAAATTAATAACAGGTAATACTGATGATTTATTCTCTAATGACCTCATCATAAACCTTTCTCTTTCATGCAGTTTGTGATGGAAACAACTCACAAATTTATGGATAAAGCCATGTAATTTTATACGTTTTTGGTATCTTCCATCTGGTGACCGGATGAGGGAGAGTATGACCGTCGATTCACTGGCATGCAGTTTGATGCAAGTGTTAATGCACCTGCATCAGTTGACCGACAAGTATATCTAATTCCGCGAAAAACTTCTCATTTATAATTATAATATTGACATTTGCTGGGTCAGTTTTTCACTTCTTAGACAGACACCATTGATACATACGCTATTGTGATGGTTTCAACCATTCTGGTTAACGCAACTTCAACCCAGTTCCCCCCGTACAAAAATGGTTGTTATTATTTTTTCCAGCTTGGTTTTCAAACCAGTCTGGAAAAAATGTATACAGGATTAATCAGTAAACATTTTGACTCACCTCTTCCACTGTTTCCTCCTGTTTTCTGGTTGTTTCCTCCACTTCTTTGCCGCGCTACCCAATTCATCGCCTCCTTCCTTTGAAAAATGACCGCACGAACGTCTATGGCAAGCCAAATGCTCATTCACAGTATATTACGAAGTTAAATTTAGCGCTCGAACAACTTACTAGTACTTTAGTCAATAAATGTAAGTGTACGGATATTGTGATTGTATGGAGCATTTGGCTTGCCATAGACGTTCGTGCGGTCATTTTTGAAACGAAGGGATAGCCTCTTACTGTCGTGACGCCTTCCCATAGCTTTTAACATCAAACTTTAATAATGACTATGCGTAACTTGAGAACAGCTGGATCATAATTCTCCATATCGTGCAAAATGTTGAAGACTTTAATAATATTTGCATGAGCATGTTTACTACTAGCCCTGGGGATGGATTTTCCAAAGACTTGAGTCTCTCAGAATATGTATGACAAAGATCTAACTTCAGTCTTTCAGATACCAACTTGGTCACTAATCGCTAGACAATCCAAGGTTTTTTGCATCACTCTTTGTAAAGCTCATTCCGTGCCTAAGAACAATATTCTGAAATGGGTCTGGAAAAAACAAAAAATGCAAAGTGAAGTTTTGAAATACAAATAGATGTCAAATTTTTCAACAAACTTTGCAAGTATCATTGCCAGTGTGATGGAACAAATAGACACCATGTCCCCAGGAGGCCCCCACTTATCCCCAAATCCCTCAAAGTCTGCTACAATTAGTGTTTACAAGCTATTTATTGGTGATACATGATCTTACAAACTAAAGTGTTGAACATGTCTTGAAAATTTGATACTGTACATGGTTGTATCCGTGCAGAACCAGGAAATTCACGAAGAGGACGAGGACTCCGGAGTGGTTTACATCTCTCACATTCCTCATGGGTTCTATGAGCCACAGATGAGGAAGTTTTTCTCACAGTTCGGGCATATCAAGAGATTGCGTCTGAGCCGCAGTAAAAAGGTACATCCCGTGTCCGTGCGTGAATGACACACACTCATTACACCTTCACCTAATTTTCTTAATATGATAAGTAATCTTTTTCTTAAAGAAGAACCGTGTAATCATTTGGCAGAAAATTTGGGGCTAGGGGCCTGGTTTTAGATTACAGTGTACTCAAGGAGATTACCATTGTAGATATAAACAATGCAGAACATTTATACGGTAAACAAAGCAAGGTCGATTTTTGATAGGTAGAAAAAATATTTAGGAATAAGTTGGGCAATTCCGTAAATGTGACAACCTCAGGGTGAAATTTCAAAACTCATAGGCTAAACCTAAATTGTACCTCATATGAAAGCTGAGACAATGAATTGTCCAAATTTGTGACTTTCAATTAGGTATGACCAAGGTCAAGGTCATCATGCCTCAGTTTGTTGAGACATTTCAGACAATTGTATTTTTTTAAACACAAGGTATACCTGACATTTTTTCTGTATTTCCAGAACTGACTTCATGGAATTGTTTCTTTCTTTATGGTAAAAGTAGTTTATATCCAGCTCTAATAAATGCAATATTTTATTTTTTATTTAATTTTTCTATTAATGACTAATTGCCACTTAATTGCATTACATGTACGGTCCTGTACGTCCGTCGCAAAAAAACTAGTTTTTTTAAGATTTCAGAAAAGCAAAGTATTCAACAGATGTTATAATGTCAATCCTAAATAAGCTTTAGGGTATCTACATACTTGTAACAAAATTTTGTTTTCACTCCTGCTAATTAAGTTATTAATGAGCGGTTGGACGTACACTTTTTTTGTACGTCCAACCGCACCTAATGTGTACGTCCATCGCGGTGTCATATAGCTCTCATTTCCCCATTTCAATTTGCCCAAGCATCTTGTATAATTGTTCTCCTTTGTTGACAATGACTGGAGAGATGGTCAAAATTGTTACCTGGGCCAGATTAATTAGTTCATTAGTCACTAATTAGAATGGAACTGGAATTAGCTGTCTGAACTTTCTTCATTCACGAAAGTTTGGGCTTTAGTGGAAAAAGGAAGAGTTTTTTTTTTTTTTTTTCAGGTAATGTATGTGACATTGTTTGGGATAGTGGGAAATAGATTGTTATGAAAGGTGTGTGTGTGTTGTTGGTTGAATTGTGTTTGAATGATGATGTGATGATAATTAAGTCAAGATATTCTATAAGAAAAATGACACACCAGATAAGCTGGTGGAGTTTGGTGGTCAAAAAGGTAAACAGCCTTCGGTAGAAGGGATGAACATATATCAATGAAGGGACAAAGAAGACGTTTGTAGGGTTTCACAAAATACACTAAGGAATTTGAATGGACAGAAAAAGTCAAGTACAAACTAAAAACATGTATGGCCAAATGAATGGGCCACTACAGGAAGATGGACTGTCTAAAAGAAGTTATTTGACATTTCAAGGCAAGTAAGAGCAATTTAAGCCCATCCATGGTCAACATAATGGTCTCAAACTATTAGCCACTTTCAGGAGTTTGCCCAATATAAGTTGAAATGATCAAGTAGGAGGCACATTCCTTCTTGATGTACTTTTCCTGGTAGCACCAACCAAGCTGCAGTCATTGACTACGCCCATCATCAGCAACTCTGTGAATAAGACTTCAAAGCATACTTGGGTGAGTACAGTTTCCTATTGTTTGAATAATGGTAGTATTCATATTTAAACCACATTTTAAAAGACTTCAGTTAATTCTACATTTTATAGGATGAACATTATACAGTGTAGACATATTTTTAGTAATGTACAAGTATCTGTGGCGGGGGAGGGGGTCAGTCATTATTTGGTCATTCCTTATATTTGTTTTTTATTGAACAGTTTATAATTTTTTTTTTTTGGAGGGGTAAATCATTGTATCGATTTAAAACTTATGTTGTACAGTACTTGTGTATGTTTCATATCCATTTTTAATTATATTTGTATTTGCTTGAAACAAAAATACAATTTGTCAATCTATCAATCAATTAGTAGAGTCCGGAAATGCTATTTATGAGATTCTAATTTCAAGTATCTTCCCTTTTTGATATGGTGTACATGTATGAATATTTGTCATTTGGATTCCTCTTTCTCCCAGGGATGCCTTTTTCTCATAAAGAAAGGGCTGCAAGAAGGCGAGCCCGCCTGAAAGAAAATCCAGCGGAATATGCAGACCATTTGCAGAAAGACAGGCGTCGGAAAGAAAAGCAGAGGAAGATGGCAAAAGGAAAAATGTCACAACATGATTGGGCTATACACAGGGCCCAAGAAAATGCTCGCATCAAGAACTATCGCCAAAAACTGAAAGAGCAAAAGAAAGATGACAATGGTGATTCTTCCAAGGCACAAGTGTATGCTACACGTCAGGCAATGGGGAAAGCTGTTAGAAGAGCTCGATCAGCTTTACCTCGTTCTCCACGAAAACGAAAGGCTATAGCAGCAGCAATAGCAGAAGAGCTTGGATTAGAACTCACCAAACCCTCTTCCAGATCTTCCCAGTCAGGAAGACCATCCCTAGATAGTGATGTCACAGAGAAAGTCCTTCAGTTCTATGAAAAAGATGATATCTCCTGGCAAGCTCCCGGTCGCAAGGATCGTGTCATTATCAGATCCAAAGATGAGCATGGAAGAAAAATCAAAGCTTACAAGCAGGCCAAGTACATGCTCATGTCACTGGCAGAAGCTCATAGCCTGTTTTGTAATGAGGAAGAAGTTTCCATATCTAGAGGCAAGTTCTGTGAGCTGAGGCCAAAACACATCAAGCTCTTTGATGACATTCCGCACAACGTGTGTGTTTGTACATATCATGAGAATGTTCGGCTGCTTCTTGTTCCCCTCAGCAAGTGTACCCAGTTGACAGATAACATTTCCACCTTCACCGACTCTGTTGTGTGTGATGCAAGCGCAAAGCAGTGCATGTCTCAGGAATGTTCCATCTGCAAGGAGAAAATTGAAATGTTCAGACCAGCAGAGGAAGACATGCCAATCAAGTACAGCCAGTGGCAAACAACAGAAGGAGCACACAGAGTTGATATTCACACCACAGCCAAAGAAGCATTTGAAGAGTTGAAACGGCAGTTACGGGCTTTCCTCATCCATGTGTATATCAAACGGAAGCAGAGCACATACATCAGTGAGCTTCAGAGGAAAGTAGATGGAAATGAGGTGTTGCTTCAGGTGGACTTTTCAGAAAACGCCACCCTTACTGAGCAAAATGAGATCCAGACAGCTCACTGGAGCCATGGACAAGCTACTCTATTTACTGCTCATGCATGGATCACTGAGAAGATAAACGAGAGCATTGTGATTGTGTCTGATGAACTGCAGCATAATAAATTCAGTGTAAAAACATTCATGGAAAGCATTTTCTCCCTGCTGAAGAAGAAATACCCATCAATTTCTACCATGAATGTCGTATCTGATGGTGCTGGGTCCCAATTTAAACAAAGATTCTTGTTTTCAAATCTGGCCAAGTGGGAAGAGAAGAACAATTTCAAACTCAGGTGGCATTTCTTTGCCACCTCCCATGGGAAAGGAGTAGTAGATGGACTGGGTGGGGCAGTGAAAGGATCAGTTTGGAGGTTTGTGAGGAGCAACATGGGAAGCGCATCAACTCCATACGCTTTCTACGAGGCAGCTGTAAACCGAAATCCGTCCGTGAAGGTGATGTTCATCACGAAGGATGAAATCATGAAGAACAGAGAGGAAACAGAGGCATATTGGGAAGCAACAGTCCCGGTTCCAAACACACACAAGATTCACTGTGTAACTCCAAATGGTTCACACCATTTGCTCGTCAGCGAAGTTTCAGGTGCGCAAGACTACAGACATGTGCGAATAAGAGAAGAGACCGAGCAAGATGATTCGCTTGACAGTATAGATGATATGGATCTGTATGAAACATCAGACGAGGAGAGCGAAGTCCTAGAAATAAACATTGGAGACTGGGTGTTGGTAGATTACCAAGGCGAATCCTTCCCTGGAGAAGTCATGGAATTTGGGGCAAACAATGCTGATGTAAAGGTCAATGTCATGCACCCAGCAGGGGGATTCTGGAGATGGCCAGAGCCACCAGATCAGATATTCTACCTCAAAAAAGATGTTGTCCAAAAAATAGCAGCACCTGTAGTTGCTGGAAATAGGGGTCAATTCAGTTTCACATTCTAGGCATATTGTTTCCAATTACAGGAGGAAGTCAAATATGTACTGCAACACTTTGCTGGATGATGACTAATTCACCCACTTAATCTATTTCAATTTTGCAAGGGGAAAATAACATTTATATACATGTAAGTAAGAGGCAAATTATCTCAACTCCTCAAATGTTCCAAAATTGGACTATGTATGAATCCATTCAACTTCTTATGGTTTGGTGTTTCCTCCCCAGACTTTGCAAAGTTCTTCACAGACATTTAAATTGTTGGTAAATTAACAGACTGTTTTATGCATTTATTCAATCATGATTATCCATAGTATTAGTAATCATACCAAGTCAATATACAGTTCCATTCATGTAAAAGAAAACTGCTCTTAAGGAGAGTACTACAATCATGCATGGCTATAATTCCAAAATTTAAGAAACAAGGTATGTTCTGCTTTTAATTTGTATCATATGAAATGCTCTTTTTGTTTGTTATACATGTGATAATGTACATGAACTTTACTTTTGTGTAATAACCCGTCACTGGATACTATATACTAGTTCTAACCGTAGTGTAAGACTTTTTTGTAGTATTTCAACTTTCTGTAGTTTCCAGGTTTAAGCCTGATATTATACTTGTGTTACCTCTTATATTGTGCTTTGTACTTACTGCATACATCAATCCTACACTAGTTTTTCATGTGTATGATTACATACATGTACACATCATGACTTCGTTTTCTCTTTGTTTAGAATTAAAACTATTGTATATGAAAGTATTAATCTTAAGTCACACTGCCAGTCCTTTTTAGGTACTGTATATACATGTACATTTACCTATTCTTGTTCATTTTTTTTTTTGCAACCACTTGTTCAGTGTTTGATGTCATGTCAACTCTCATGTAGTACGTACATGATGTGGTCGAAGATATATCCATTCATCATAATAACTTGTTTGTTTTAACCCCCCCCCCCCCCATTTTGATATAGATATTACCTTAAATGAGTTACTTTATGAGGAGTATTGTAACAACTTTCACTCTGGCTTAGTTTACTTTGGTATGTCAAGGACATATTGAGCGATGGCTCTCAAAATTTACATAGCAATACAAAAAAATGTATGATAAGATAGAAAAACAAGGAAATACAAAGAAAAAATAAGTTTGGCTTGTGTATTTCTTTTTGATAAATGCCAGCTCATATTAAAGAGAGTGATATTTAATTGTGGTTAAATATATGATAAAAATGCTCAATTTCCATATGTATAATACATGTACGTCCATCGCGGACAAATTGTACGTCCAACCGTGTACGTCCGTCACGATGATAAAATGTAGAATATCTCCATATGAATGAATAAACAAAGCTTGATTTTGGTACCTTACTATCATTTGACATCTCCTTTCTACAGTCATACCTGAGTTTGAAGAAAAAATCTGAATAAATCACAGAATTTTTTATTTGAAATCAAGAGATTGGAAAACAGCGTCCATTTTTGTACGTCCAACCAGAGGGTGTTTTCCCACTTTTTCAAGGTCACAGGAAGGGTGTTGCCCAAAAATTTTAGGTGAATGTTTTCTTTTCATAGAGGTACATCTTTTGGTAGGAAAAAACTTGTCTTAATAACATTTGCTTTTTTGTCAAATGTCATTAAAGGCTGTGAAATGTACGTCCGTATTTACGGAATTGCCCAGTTATGATTAAAGATAAACAGAAGCAAAATAAATGACATTGTTATTAATGAACACAAAGTCAATTCTCAAGGAGTACACTTTTGATAAATGTACGTGTAAGGATTGTATGTTTATGTAGAACGTATCATCCAGTTCATACCCACAAATACAACTGTAAAAAAAAAAAAAAAAAAAAAAAAACTTTAGAAGTGAAGATTTGTTCAAGGTGTGTAAAAGAATGTTTGTAATAGGTTCCTTTCCTCTTACTCTCTCAGAGTGGAAGATCCAAGGGCTATGCCTACATCGAGTTTGAATTCAGCGAGGTGGCCAAGGTGGTAGCAGAGACGATGCACAACTACCTCATGTACCAGAAACTTTTGAAATGTGAGTAGACGTGACGGTCACCTACCAAATACTACATGTGCTGATGAGTATAAAGGCATTATTGTGGAGTAGGTAGTTGCAGAGGTCAACTTACTAAACCGGCAAATCAATGACTTTTTGACTTGTGTGCTGTGCCTAAGTTTCAGCTTGTTATTCTCACGTTCTTTTTGTAATTTATAGTTTTACAAGCCTTAAGCATGAGGGCAGTTACATTTCTCAAGAAAACGGGCCACAGTTGTAGTTGAAGTGCGCAGCAGGCATATGAAAATAGCTGCTTTGGGACTGTAGGATGACCATAATGCTTTAGTTCTCCATAAAGCTAATGATGAAGGGTCTACATGCACTTGAATGTATCCTCTACTTGAAGAGTCCAAGGTTCAAGAATGTTTTTCCTTCCACTTTGTGAACAGATAAGATCATGTCCTTAACATGAGTCATAAATGAAATGCTTCTGTTGGGCAAGTTTTAAGAGAAAAGTATTTCATATTGTGTACATGCTGCATTGATACAATATCGGTTAATCTTGACAGCACTTTGACTTTTGCTTTAACAGAGGATGTCTGTCTCATAATCTCAGTGACTTTATGAACAGCTGCATAACTGCATGACCCTTTTTGTGGGCAAGTTTTACTTGTGTTCTTAAAAGATGAATTGCTCGATTCATTTTGTTATTGTTGCCACAAACAGCTACCATAAATGCCCAATATTTACCAAAGTCCTAACATGGGCGGTAGCAGCTTTCATTAATAGCTAGTTTTAGTACTTCAGTTGTCACCAACTTTCAAACATTTGAGAGCAGAACTCTGTCAGATGTTGTGAGTTGTATCTATTCCAAGTAATCACTTGAGGCTCAACAATTTCCTGGATTTTTTTAAGTGTTGATGGTATTTAAAGCACATGTGTATGACCATTCAGCTCAAAACCCACAAAAAGTAGGAGATCTGGATTCTTTGTAGTTGACCAAAAAATGCCATTTGGGTTGACCAAGATAAACTTTTAAAGCAATGCTGCACACTGGCACTGGTTTGATGATCCAGGTCCAGTGAAAATCGCTGTCAGACCAATAAATTTTTGAATAATGGACCAGTAAAAAGAAAATAGAAGAAGCTGGGTACCTCCTGGTGCGACAGACATGTTGGACCAGTAGAAAAAGATGTGTTGGTGTGCATCCCTGTTTAAAGTTTGTCTTAAGTGTCAAAATTTGGCAGCTTATTAAAAAACAAAACTCAAATCAAGATAATCTGATATTAGCAGTTTTTCTAGGCCATATTTGGCAGTCACATAGGCATTGCCACTACTTCTGTGCCTGTAAACTGTCTGGTTTGTTGCCTTATATGACATTTTGTTACTAATTTTGATAAAAGGTTTTTACGTGCCAAAGGAAAAGCTTCACCCGGAGACGTTCAAAGGTTGCTTTCGCCGGTTTAAAAAGCCGCGACGACGAGAGATCGCAGCCGACAGGAACAATCGTCTCCTCGGGAGCAGCAATGAGCACATTCTGGTGAGCCAGAAGAGGAGGGTGGAGAACCTGAAGAAGAAGCAGGAAAAGCTGGCCAGACTAGGCATTGATTTCAAGATTGACGATGTGGTAAATATGTTAGTGTGTGCATTCATTTGTTTGTTTTATGCTTATGTGGCATGGCCGCTTGGGAAGCCCGAAAAAGAACAAGTTCACCCAAATATTTCAGTATATTGAGTGAATGCAGCAATATTTGTAGAACACATCAATGAAGTTTGGAGAAATCGATGCCATTGCTGAAATCCTTTACAGCAGTGTAGTGAACCAGGAAATCTGAATTTGAATTTTCTAGTAATAATATGAAGAAGTAAACCCACTCTGAATGTACTGTATGTGTAGGAACATAATGATTTGACCTGTTTGTGGCAGATTTTTACTTAGAAAAGAAATAAAAACACAAAGTGGAAAGTAGCAAGCACAAATCAAATTAACATGTTTTTGCCAGTGAAGTCATAGTCACAGAGACGCCAACTCTCCCGCCTATGACGGGAGATCTCCTGCCGAAAGCAGGAGATTTCGCAGGAGATTTCGCAGGAGATTTCGCAAAATCTCCCGTTCTCGCTTGAAATGATCTTTCTCCCACCCAAACACCTTATTGAAACCTGGGATTAAATTTTCATATATTCTAGGGGATCCAAGGTCTAGCGCAATAAGAACCTATTTGGTCGAGCGTCAACACTGCGATCGAAGAGCGAGATATATATGGGATAGATGCTCTGCCGCCTACCGCCCCCTCCCATCCCCCACCTACCTACATATACATACAACTAGACTCGGAATTTGTCAAGACTGACAAATTAGGTGATCCGATTTTTTTTAATCAATGATTCGAGTCCTGATCGCAATAGGCATGACCATATAGGTTTCATCTGTGTTTAGAGACATTGGCCGTGTGATATTTGGATTCTCATTTAGAAAAGAGAGTCAGGTCTGCCATCTTTGGTACCAAATTCGGTATACACTATAACGAAGATACAGAATGAAGTGTATTTGACCTTTGACCCCACTTTCCACAGACAAGATGGCATCTGAGCAAAATGTGGTTATTTTGTGAAATGATCCTTGTAAAATGGTCTTTACGTGTACAAAATATGGGAAAGATAGGACATGTATTCACCAAGATACAGGATGATACATTTATGACCTTTGACCCTAATTTACATACCCAAGATGGCGTCTGATCAAGTAGTTGTTATTTTATGAAATAATGTACGTGACATGAACCAAACATGTGCAAAATATGGTGGTGAAAGGGTATGTTTTTCTTGAGTTATTGCAAAGAAAGATGCAGATAGAAAGAAATATTTCAATACATCGAAGATAAGGTTTAATTTCAACCAAGTTTTTTTTATGTGATCACGACATCAAATGAAAAAACAAACTGCACACTTACGATGGCCCAAAGTCTCAGCTACAACATATTAAAATCTGGGAGAAATTCACCGAAGCATAAGTGAGCTAGTGCTCGATAAAGATAGTCATGTCAATTTTCATTTCCAGAAAAACTGCACTCCCATAGAGATAACACGTAAACTGGTCAAATTTGACAAGCTTACTTTAAATCCATTTTTACGAGGTGATGCCGTCATCTAATCAAAATGTTGAACATTATTACATTAATGAAAGAACATTAAATAAGCTACAACATATTGAAATCTGGGTGGAAATTGGCAAAGGATAAGTGAGATATGCTCGAGTGAACTTGAAATTTGATGACGTCATTTTGAAAATTTACTCTTTTTATTTTATTAAGAAATTTGATATCTTTTAATCATTTTTCCAGCATCGCCAACCCATGAAATGACATGTACAACTCATCAGCTTTCAGAATGTGTAAAGAAAATTGGAAGTCACCGTCCATCCTGACGAGTAAAATCGGATTTAAAATTGGCGGTTTTTTGGCATAGTTGCACTGTATATCGCCATTGACGCGCGCGCGGAATTTCAACTTTGACGGGCCCGTATGACGTCATATTGAGTCGGATTGACTTGAAACTTGGTAGAAATATTCCTTGACATTTCAGGCATCCGATAAATGTCAAAAAACGGGAAATTTCTAAAGCATATGAGCTGTGCATGCGTATATATGCGCGCGCGTACGCGTCCGTCCGATTTTTTTCAATTTTTCAAAAAATGCTCAAAATCGTCTGAAACGTGTGCAAAAAAAATTTGAGCTCGATTTGAGGATACAAATATTTCAACGCGCGCGTACGCGCATGTTTTGAGAGAAAATATGAATTTTGAGAACATGAGTAGAATGTGCATAATTTGAAATATATGTGACGTAAATTTCATTGAAAAATTCCATTCCATTAATGAGATATGATTAAGAATGTGTTTTCATATAATGACGTCATAGTGACGTCACGGTTGACTGATCACTATGATACATTAGATTTGTCGTCTTTGGGACGTGATACATATATGGTATGAGTTTGAAATTGAGGACTTTCTGAGCTAACCTCTGCACAACTTTTGAGGAGAAAGAAGAAAAAGAAAAACAAAGAATCAGTACAGATACAGAAGGTGATCCGAGAGGATACTCGGATCACCTAATTATATGTACTTACCTCCTACAGTAGATCATAAAACGCATGCACAGAATGTTGGTACAGTATGTACACGCGGGATCGATACGGTGCCTCCCTGCGCTTTTATAATCTGGTGCGTACATGGCACGCACTTGTGCGCTTCGCACACATCAAGTTGGAGTCCCCCGTTTTCTAGGGGTTTCAGGCAGTAGGATCTCCCAATCAAAAGGTGCTTGGGGTTGAAGTCTCTGTAGTCAGGTGGCAAAAAGGACTATGGCAAGAGTAGACTGTTTCAATTAAAGTTGTATTTGCTCTTTTTTATCTGTCGAATTTGCTCAAATCTTCACTGTTCAGTAACTTTTCAGTTACTGCCTGTATGCATTTTGAATATCTCCATGTGGTGTACTTGTATCTTTCAGTAACCAGGCAACCATTGTTTCTTCAGGTTAAACCATATCCTCTTGTAGCACAGGGAATCTTGTTTTGTGTTTCAAAATGAGTGCAATGTAACCCAAAACTTGTTCCTGTAAAAACAAATAGTTTCGCGTGAGAAATTTTTTAAGCTGGACCATGTATTAAAGACATATTTTGTTTGTTTTTAATTCCATGTAATCAGGACATGAATTACTGGAACAAATGGCATGCAAAAATATTTGCATGCTTGTATTTTCATGCAGGCTTCTGGTTGTACGAAATGCGCAAAACTTTTCACACTGCAAAAATGTCCACTTTTACAGTTGTATGTACAAGACGACCACTTGGTAACACCTACTCTGAGAATCTAATGTGCTCTCTCTTGCTATGTCATTGTCTCAGGACAAAGAATGGGAGAGACTGAAAGAAGCCAAGCCAGAGGAACCCAAGCCCAAGCAAGGAGTCAAGAAACTGACCAAAGCCAAGGGACGCACCAGAGCAGCTTCTGGCAAGAAGCAGAACAGAAAACGGGGGGCGAAAAAGCCATCACAGAAGAAATCAACGAAAGGCGACAGTGCAAGCAAGACAGGAGGAAAACCTACGAGAGCAGCAGAAGTGGGGTCAGAAGGTCAAAGGGTGGGGGCAGCCAAGGTAAAGACAGCAGACGGTGAAGATGGAGTCATGGAGAATATGTCAGGTAAGAAGGTGACTGAGAATAGATCGAAGAGTGCCAAAGGAACACCAAAGGCTGCCAAAGTGACACCAAAGGCTGCCAAAGCAACACCAAAGGCTGCCAAGGTAACACCAAAGGCCACCAAAGCAACACCAGAGGCCACCAAAGCAACACCGAAGGCAGCCAAAGCCAAGGGGAAATCAACTGCAGCTGAAGGCGCCGTCACACCGAAAGTGTCAGGCAGCAAGCTGGCCAAGAAGGTTTCAAAAAGTGCTAAAATGCCATCAAAGGCAGCAAAGAAAAGGACCAAGAGATTGTCAGTTTGATTTCAAAGTGGAGAGAAACCATTTTATGGACAGCAAGTTAACAAGCTCTCCAGTGTTCGCCTTTACCTGTCAACTGACACCAAGGAATTTCCGTCACATTTTGTATGTTTTGGAAAGAGCTGTTGAATGAAATTTTTGAAAGGAAATGAAATACATTCATCAGGTGTAAAGCATATCTTCTGGGCCCCATTTCATAAAAGATGTTCCGATAGCAAATTTTGCTGGACTGGCAACTTCTCATGGCAACATCTAATCAGGAAGCCGGGTTCTTGTCTTAAACATGACAGTTGACGTTATAGCAAGAGTTACTATCATGTCAACTCTTTGTAAAATGGGGCCAAGTTCACATCATGACAATGTGTACTTCAGGGAGAAATTGGTGTCCACATACACCAGGGAAATCCTCCCAAGCTATGGAAATTTCATTGCTCCTACAATAGAAACCACAGCAGCATAATTTTAGCTTTCAACAACTAATATTGGTTTACATACATCTGAAGGATATCAGATTTGTTTCTTTACAATATTTTTGTGTTTCAGTTTGCATTTCCAGAGCCACCCTATCTAGCTGCTATTTAGCATCAGTACATTTCCTCATGCAATGCTGCCAAACTACTTGTGTGGATTATGGCATTCACAATTCCTTGAAACAGTTATAAATGAAAGATGCTTGATGATATGTCAATCATGTTTAAACATAATGTCCAGAAGTAGTCTTTGTATGCATTGCTATGATTTGTAAAAAATTTGTGCTTTTCAAGATGACTGAAAAAAAAAGGGTCTTAATTGTCAGTAATGGGTCAGGAAGTCACACATTTTCCCAATTTGGCTTACTTGGACAATAGTGAAGGAATCTGACCGACAGCTTACTGGGAATTGCGTCAGAAATTGGAACATTTTAGAATTGGTATTGCAACCAAACATCCTATGTGGCAACAGGCAAAACATGACCTGACATGGAATCATTCACCAAGTTTGTCATGCAGATACAATAATCTGGACTGAAATGTCCTCGGTGATATAAGGATCGGGGTATTTCTAATATGCTTCAACCATTACCAAGGGAGATGATAGTATCGTCATCCAGTCTTTCTCTCCCCGAGTACAATTTTTTATGCATGCTAGAGTAATCCTGTGGATGCCCTTTGATGTTGGTCTAGATTTTTTTTTTTTTTTATTATTATTTTTTTTTTAAGGGTGGGGGCTCAAGCATATGAGCTGTATGTTGTGAGTGGAGAGGAGTCCTTATAACTACATAAGAGATTGCAGAGAACAGTCCCAAGATTTAATGACACTTTTATTCTGTGTTCAAAGAGACGGAATGGTTTCTGTGAGTGCACATGAAAGATTCGTAGTGTTGTTGACCTTGCCTCATTTCCCAATTTATCAGTGATAATGAATAGCTGGACCCATCAGTTGGTCTGTGTGCTGAAAACCCAACCTACCAAATGTACTGTGCAGACACCAAATTTGAGTGGTGCACAGAGGCATTGTTAGTTGCATTGGCTCTTAGTTTTTTAACAAATTTTTATTCAGTTCATTTTTTTTTTTTTTTTGCTCATGTTCCTGCCTAGAAATGTTCTGCAGGACATGGAGTAGTGTACTGTATAATCTCATTCTTCTTTTATGCTGTAAAATGTATTCCATATCTAAGCACTCATGTTAACCATTTCCTTTTTTTTTTTTTTATCTGTGAACTTTTGTTTGTGGATTTGCAACCTGAAAGTTTCAATAACTTTTTCTATAGGTTTGTGAATTTCCACACCAGACTTTTAAGATGATCATGAGAGATATCACATACATTGTATGTGGAATGAAATGAAGGTGATTCCAGGAACCCTGTTCTCTGTCATAAGAATGATTGCTTATTATATTTTGTGTTTCAGAGTATTCTCATTTATTCAGTAATGAAAGATTAGAAAGTTTGGGAGGATTCAGTGTACTATTATGTGTGTTTGTTCAAAGCTTGTGTATCTATTACATATGTGCTCAGGGAGAGACAGCATTTTGCAAGGAAGTAGACATGTTGAATGGAACTTGCTGAGAGATTGACTGTTCTTGCTTTTTGGCTGTGGGCCATCATGGCCCAGACCCAGTAATACCTTGCCTCTAGACCAGGGATACATTAGTATTACAACGGTTTGTTTCCATTCCCCTAGTTTAGTTTAAACAGGGACTGATCCAGGAATTCTGTGAAGGTGGGGGCAGGGGGAGCCTTTAACCACCCATTTTTTTTCTTTCTATTTCTTTTGTTTTAACAAAAAAATAAAAGGGGGGGGGGGGGGTTGCCCGGTATCCCCTGCCTGGATCTGCCACTGGTTTAAATGAGAATCAAATAAAATAAAACTTCCTTTAAGGGTTTTTTTTTTCCTTTTTTTTTTTTTTTTTTGCTGCTTGGAGATCAATTTATATTCATGGACTACCCATACGGAATGTGAAAATCCTTGAATAAAACTAAAATGGTAGACAAAATCAAAATTATTCGCATACATGTACCTCAGATGAGAAGGGAAAAGAGCTGTGATGGAAAATATTTTGGTTTGCTTTTTATAATTCCATAGTGAGGGTAAGAAATATCTTGCACTTGATCTGAGTAATATTATGTAGTAAGTGGTAACAGACAAAGAATACATCATGTATTTCTCTTCTTCTTGCATGATTGTAAGGGGAGGGGGATAAATAAAGTGTAATATGTTGAGTAGCAGAGAGCAAAACAGACTGTGTGTATAATGTAAACTAACTTTGTAGAAGTATTTCATCATGAAACTCAATTTTGATTGATGCTTTGAGAACCATTTTAAATTTTTAACTAGAGAAGCACTCTTAGAGCGCAGACCTCTGCCAAGCAGCTCATTTCCACCACTTATCTTGTTCTGCCATAGAGATCAGTGATTTTCACCCATACTTATGCATGCTGAAAGTCGTCTGATTTCCCAATATAGAAGCCTTTTGTTACATCATCAACCTCCAGCTGTGCTATGCGCCTCACCCTCGCAGAAACTAGAGCATGCACTTTTATAGTGCGCCTATGCAAACCTAAAATATGCATAACTTGGAACTCCCAAGTTTATTGACCCTCCCTGCGAAAACATCGAAAATCCTTTTTAAGATCCACAAAAATTACTGGATCACTACCAAAATGTAATCATCTCTTCCTTGTGTCTTTCTCAAACTTTCCTGTAAGTTTTATCCAAATCTATTTGCTACTTTTTTGAGTTATTTTGCACAAGGACAAACAAACGCCATAGAAAACATAATCTCCCTTGGCGGAGGTGATTGTGCCAACCATTAATATGCACATGGGTATCATTGTACATGGATTGAAGGAACTTGGTGACAGAAAGACTCCGAATCTGATGTACATGTACACTTGTACTGTGCACTATTTCATTGAAAAGTGCAAAATAACTACTCGTTTTACCCAGTCATTTTTGCTGATGGCTTGCAGTCAGTCAGGATGTACATTACCCATGTTTTGTGTGTTATGAAAATGCATATATGACCTTCATATCAAAATAAAATTCTTTGTCTCTCTAACTTTTAGCACAACACTTTACTAATGTGTGTATAGTTTAATATGTATGTAGAGTTATGCATAGAGAGAGAGAGAGGGGCGGGGGTAAGGAAAAAGTGGAATGTACATGAGAAGGGTCTTGACTATGTACAGCATCAGTGTAGCTCCTTTGCTACACCTATACAACGCGAGGGGCATTCTATCTTGATAATTTTGTTGCTTTGTGTGAAGATGGAAAAGTTTGAAAGTAGATCTGTGAAAATATGGGGAAAAATTAAGACCCATGAAAAGATTTAAGAATTGATAAAGTCTTAGAGAGTAAGGCAATTGGCAAATCTGTGTGACACAGATGTTGAGCAGCTCTGCATTCCTTTGTACTAAAAAAAGTCATTAATTTTTATTTTTCTAACAAAAATTTTCTTCAAATCTGTTAAAGAGTACTACGTTTTTAAGGCCTCCACAGCAGGTAAGTTCTGTCAGTGAAATTTTTTAAATATTGTAACAAAAAAATTAGAGAGCTACTCTGTCACACAGAGTTGCAAATTTGTCTTACTCTAAATTTTATCAGCAGCAATTTTTGTAGTTTTCCATGATTCATGAAGAGAATGTATGTGTTTTTCTCAAATTATAAGTTTATAAAGATGCAGACTCTACTGTAAATACATTGTATGTATACATTATATATATATATATATATATATATATATATATATATATATATATAGCGAAAACTTTTGAGCAAAGAAAATGGGTTTTCAACGGGATTCGAACCCGAGACCTCCGGATTACTATTGTTTCTGGTCAGTTTTTCCTTCCTTGTTTCAAAATATATATGCCACAATTGTAATAACAAATAAAAACAAGGAAGGAAAAACTGACCAGAAACAATTGTAATAAAATAAATATTTATTATTACAATTGTTTCTGGTCAGTTTTTCCTTCCTTGTTTCAAAATATATTACAAAAAGCTGCATCGCTTCGGCGATCCCTCACATTTATTCCAAAGTTGATTTACATCATTTGGGTTTATGTCAGGTTAATGTGTGTGTGTGTGGCACACATACACACACTATAGCTTCTGACCACACGAGCAAAGAGAGTTAAGGGTTTGGGACGAAGACCGATCTAGGGCTTTCAATAGCTCAGTCGGTAGAGCACCGGTCTAGTAATGCGGAGGTCTCGGGTTCGAATCCCGATGAAAACCCATTTTCTTTGTTCAAAAGTTTTCGCTATTTATTATTACAATTGTTTCTGGTCAGTTTTTCCTTCCTTGTTTCAATATATATATACATGTATATCTACACGCACACACACACACACACATACATATGTATACCTAAAATCAATTTGAGATTGAGATTTACTGTAATGCTAGTTGGCACGCAATTTGCAATACAAGTCGAACTAGACTATGATAACATGACAAAATATATTTGCATTTATTTCATTCCATTGTACATGGAAAACATTTAAATATATTTCTGTCTCGTTTTGCTCACTTCACATCCATATTTCATTTGGTTTCCACATATACACAAAATTGAATATAAAAAGGAAAATACATGTGTACACAAACTTAAAGGGGATTTAAAAAAAATATATATATGCACGGATAGAGTAAATGTAGCAATATTAGTAAAATACATCAGTGAAGTTTGAGGAAAATTGGACAATCCCTTCAAGAGGTAAGATTTTCTAAAGGTCCAGTGCCACCACTGCTGGATAAGAAGACTTCAATTTGTTTCATCACTGTAGTGACTTGTTGGGCAATGATATAATGGAATACTTTAACATGTTTAATGGGTCACATGGAATTGAACCCAAACTTTGAAAATTTATAACCTAACAGTTTGTCAGGTTTTCCCCAAACTTTACTGATGTGTACGACTAATATTTTTGTTTTCACTGAATCCGCATTCTGTTTTGCACAAATTCCCCTGTAAGAGCATGTACCTCCAATGTGACAGACATCTTGATACAGGCTACCGTGGAAGAAGATACAGGGTACAATGGAAGACTACATTTTTTAAGCATTTTATTTTAAAGGGGATGGCTATAGTAACTGATCAGTGGGAATCAGTGGGAATGCTGGGGGATGATTGTTCCAATCCTTGGTGGGATTAATTTAAGAGTACAATATATATCTATTGTGTGAAAATTATTTGCTTCAGAATGGTCACATATTCAAGTAATGTGCAGTTTAATGTTTCCAGGTTAGCATGCCTGTACAGTGATGGGGCGATCGTTAACGGCTTATTAGTGATCGCCCCGTCACTGTACAGGCATGCTAACCTGGAAAACATTAAAATGCACATTACTTGAATATGAGACCATTCTGAAGCAAATAATTTTCACACAACAATAGATATTTAATGTACTCCTAAATGATTCCCACAAGGATTGGAACAATCTTCCCCCAGCATTCCCACTGATTCCCATTGATCAGTTACTAGCCATCCCCTTTAATACAATACAAAACAGAAAGCACAATGCACAATTATATTTAGTGTTCCCCATATTTCAGAATGTTGCATTGCTCCACATGAATATTGCCATTTCTGCAGTCTTTTAGGAAATATCTGGCATTCCAGGCTTGTAAAAGGTTTCAAATATGATCTATATCCTGTGGTACAGGTTACAGCTTAATTAACAAATTTCCAGGATGAGTAGTAAGTGAACTGGAAATGCTTCAACTTTTCTGCACTGGCACCAAAAAATAACCAACAATAATAATAATCATAATCATATTGAATGACCGCCTCAAATAATGAACTGCTAACTTTCAAACATCTGTCCATTCATTTTATAAACAGTTTTCACTGTTCCTGAAATTAAATACATAGTAATACTGATGAGACTTGGCTAAAAATGTTCATTTCCTACAATATCCTGCACATCATCAAATTTGGCACAGAAAAAAAGAAGAATACTATGTAGATCTTTGAAAACTATGACAGTCACAAGAACAGTGATTATTATGGCAGTTAGGAAAAAAAAAAAAAGCTGATAGCACAAATCATAGAATAATGACAATACAAATAACATGCATCAAATGGCAGTGATGACTGCAGCTGCTACTAATTCATTATTCCATATCATCAAATCGAAGAAAAACAATTGAATAATAGCACCCTCCAACAACAAAAGACCTGCTTTCTCCAGAACACCCATTACTGAAATAATAATCAAGTTCCATAGTACAGTGCACTCCCGTTATTGCAAACACGGTTACAATATAATGAAATTCTTGTTACAATGAAATAAAAAGTCAGGACCCCAAATTATCATCTATCATCTCATTTACTTCACTGTTCGGCTATAATGACATTTCGATACAATGGAAGGAAATCGCCGGTCACAAGGACTTCATTATAATGGGAGTGCACTGTACACTAGTTTATTTATACAAAGTTCAATCTTTGGCAAATTATTTCAAGGCATAACTGATAATTGATAATTGTGACAGAATCTGTATTCAGTCATGTAGAGGCACTTTTCATAAAAATTGTACAACAATTTTACAAAAGATCTCGTTTTTGTTTTTATTATACAACAAAGAAATAGTCTACCAACACATTTTGTACTGACAAAAGACACGATGCTTGCCATTCTGTGTTGAAAGCTAAACCAAGCACTGGTTGTCATTATGCCTTTGTATCACTGTGTTCTCACCTATGCCCAAAGATTAATTGCTAAAGAACCTAGTAGCCAGAGTACATTGCACTACTGTTCAAACAGTGATTGCCTTGAACATCAAAAGACCCTATGTGAAAATCATATAATTTTATATTGAATTCAATCATATAATTTCACATTGAATTCAATGCTGTTGTTTTTCAATTATGAGTATTCAACATTTCTTGGTACCTGTATTTCAGGCTAAAGACGAGTTCTACGTAAAACCTCATATGCTGCAATCCATGAAGATCCTATCAAAATGTGCATATCTGACTGCTGCATTGAGGACTGAAATCACATTTGTGATTAACATGACATTCGTTTAATTTCATGTCATATTACAATGCTCTAAGCTGTTCTTTGAGACTTCTCCTTGATTCACATCAATTCTAAAGTTGAAATGACTTTTATTCATAAATGTAATTGATTGTACCCTTTGGTGGTATCAGCAATGAATTTTCTGGGTCCGCAATACTTTAAAAATCATATCTCAGAGTCTCATAGAAAATTCTTAGCAAAAGTCTCAGCTCTTCTAGTATCTAAAAATCAAAAGTCCAAAGAACGATTTCAACTTTAGAGAAAGAGTACTTATTTCTGCAGCCTCATCTCTCTAGAATGCTCTCCCTCCTGAGGATCCGATCAGCGGAACCCATACAAACATTTAAAAAGAATCTCAAGACATAAAAATTCACATGTTACTTTGCTTAAAAATTTGTTACAGTTGTTAATATACGTACAGTAGCCTGACTAGTAACTGCTCACTTTGATACTTTATTGTGAATAACTTTACCAATTAAAAAATTATCTCCTTCCTGATCCAATCCTATGAAACGTGGTTGGCGATATTGCTCTTTCTTATGTATGTTACCATCATCTGTTCACGAAGTCCTATAACGGAATTAACGCGCGACACTTCATTGTTACATCTTGGACTAGTAGGCGCTCACCCCTGACTAGTAGCCGCTCACTAGATGGTGCGCGCACATTATGATGTAAGGCTCTGAAGGATGCTATTAAAGATAGTCCCTTTCTGAATGATGCCAACTAGCAAAGGGCATGCCTGCATGCCAACACGTGTGCCGAGGCTGAGATAACATAAATTTTCGGCAGCATACGGTGTGGTGGATATTCTCATTGTATTCAATTTCCATGTCTGAATGAACAATCTAGTATCACATTAATGTTTGGTTTGTTGTTATTAATTTTTTTTTATGTGTAGGTATGTTGCATTTTGTGTCGTATTTACTATCATGTGGAAGACCGGCTTTGCTTATTCATAGTTGCGAAAATGGAATTATACAAGTTATGAAATAGCCATTATTATGTATTGAACTGAATGATGCATGAGGTCTTTGATGTAGAGATTAATAAAGATATTCAAAACGCATAACAGAATAGATCTAATGCAAATATATTCATGTGCATATGCACTGCGCTGTTTTATTGCAAATGCAATATCTTTTCTTCTTTTTTTTTCCCCATTTCAAGATGTACAAACATGGCAAACATGGAACTTTACAAAGAAATCCAGTAACTTTTATACATGGTGTCAATGTCTCACAACTTTTCCCAACAAAGCTTTCGTCATAAACGTCATATATCACCCATCCATTAAAAGCGTATACACGGCACGCTTTGTAGGCTTAGAATAAATTTAAGAACTGGAATAAAAAGTTTATAGTCTCAAGACTTTCCATAAAACATAAGGGTTATCGGTACATCATTGTACAAAATACTGAAACAGCTGATACAATGTATTTGAATTTAACATCTTACCAAAGTGTGATTGCCTGCATCATGGAGGCAAACCACGCCCGTAACCATTTTTTTTTTTTTCTATGGAGAGGGTGGGGGAGGAATGTGTAAGTAAGAAAAGAAAACTGACTTTTCATGCATGCAAAAATTATTGTTTCGTTTATAGCGCCGACAATCTCGCTAAGCCGGAAGAGGAGGAAGAGGAGGAGGGGGAGGGTTGCCACACATTGATATATCTCTTGTAGATCATTCACCCTAATTCCCATAGAATTAAGTAGGAAAAAGGAGTACATAATAAATAGTTCACCACAAAAGCTTAATTCTATATATTGAAGGGAAAGTCCTACAGACGTTCTAGTGAATTCAGGGAATGTTGAAAAAGAATGAAAACATATCAGATATGAACACTCAGAAAAATGTTATTATAAAAATAGTATATCTACAAAATGCCATTTTATAAACAGGCAATATTATACCAATGCTGGCGACTTTTTTAAAGATGTGTACCTTCAGACATAATAATAATAGTTATAATAACTGACAGTGCTTGTATAGCGCATAACACAAAATGTTAATGTCCCTATGCGCCCCCCAAAAATGTAAAGATTACACAAAAACATACAATTCCAATTACTGTGATGGTATCGAGCTTCATATTTGCTTACACTGTAAACAAATGCGTTTTCAAGACAGACTTGAATCTATTTACTTATATCAGTGATTTTCTTAATTTCTGAGGTAAATTATTCCATAAGGTAGGGGCAATAAAAGCAAATGTGCGCTCTCTGTAAAATTTGGTTCTTCTGTTTGGAATGACAAATAAATCGTCACTATTTGAACGAAAGTTCCTCTATGGTGTTTAGATTTGAAGTAGCCCCCTCAGATAATGTGGAGCAAACATAAAAAAACATTCAAATGCTTATAACAGCATCTTAAACTGAATCCAATTTTTCACTGGAAGCTAGTGTAAGCTTCCTAAAACTGGTGAAATTTGTTCATGTTTCTTGATTTTGGATATTGCTATTTTCTCCAATAATTCTGAAAAAAAACCCCAGAGGTTGGCCATTGGTCTTACAATTTGTCAAATCATCTGGATCATTGGATGCGCCTTTGAGTTCAGGCAAAATATTGGCATATTTAAACAGCAAATTAAAACAACCAATATCAAATGATTCGTTTTAAAATGATACGTCATGACAGGAGCCAATTCAGGAAGACATTTCTTCAAAAACGATGTTGGGATTGGATCAAGACTGTATGTTGTTGATGACGATGCAGTGATAACTTTCGCAACTTCGCTCTCAGAAAGAGCCTTGAAGGATTCAAATGAAGAGGAACAGTGGGTGGACTCTTCATACAGCCAGGTGTTTGAATTATTTTGTAACGACTGAAGTTCTGCAGTGATATTATCTACTTTATCACAGAAGTAGTTCAGAAAATGTTGCAGAAGCAAATTGTCTTGTTCTTTATCGAAAGGAAGGTTTTGAAGAGCAGCTGGCTGCAACATTTTCTCTCTCTCTTTTTTTTTTTTTTTTAACAAATCCCGGGTATTACACCCCCCGAACTGCTCCATATGATTTTTTTTTTTCTTTTTTCAGAGGTCAATTTGTTGTACCAAGGACAAGCCCTTCTGAAATTCTATCTATCACCTTTGCATGTGATGAAAATGCTTTAAGTTAAAATCGTCTCAGTTGTCGTTTAGCTTCACGAAGTTCATCGTTGAACCATGGTGAATTTGGTCGACATCGTACTGTTCTGGATATGGAGGGAGCATGTTTGTACAGAAGTGAAGATAAGACAGTCTCGAACTGGTCAATACGATCATTCATGCTGGAAGATGGACTCACACAGATTTGAGACTGATCTAAATCGTCACGAAAGTCATCAATATCAATGTTATGCTCGCTCATACGTATTATTTATTTCATAATGTCAACGCACATATTTTGTACAGTTTTCTTAATTATATAACAGCTGAAAAAAAAGGCAGTAAACAGGTGACAGAAGTATTACTTCTGAGAATAGAAACAGTCTGTGTAATCTACGCAAAACTCAACACGGTTTTGAATATTCAGTTATTCAAAATATAATGTTTAAAATTTGATTTAAATTCACACATTAACAAGATCATTTTTTACTGGTATGTACTGTTATCCAAAAGGAAGAAGGGACATGAGAACGACTGCGATCATGTACCGCTTTCAGTTCAGCAGAAAGGACATCGATACATGTACTTAGTATTTTGATATGTCTTCTTCAACCTTATCTTTCAGTTCACTGCATTCCAAATGCAACCATGTGTCACAAAAATCGCAGGAAATCCATTGATCTTCGACGGCTTCTTCTTTCCTGCATGCAGGACATACATATCCAACATCATCTGATTCGATTCTTTCCTTTTTGTTCTTCTTCTTTTTTCCTTTTTCTTCAACGCAATTCTCCATTGTAGAGTCATCTTCCTTGTTTTCTTCTCTCTTCTTTTGCACTCTTTCTTCCAAACTCACATCTTTCTTCTTTTGCATTCTTTCTTCCAACTTCATTTCTTCCTTCTGTTTCATTCCTTCTTTACGGTTCATTTCTTCTTTCCTACTCACGCTCAGATCTCTGTGTTCTTTCTTTCTATTTCCTGTACACAACTTCATCTCTTCTTTCTTCTTCTTTGGGTCTTCTCTCTTCTTTCTTCTTTCTCAATGTCTTTTTGCCTTCGTCTTTTTTTCCTTTGTTTCTTTCTCTCTTCCTTTCTTCTTTTCTTCGACTCCTCTTCTTCTTCCTTTCTTTTCTGTCTTTCTTCCATGTGAGAAATGAAATCATCTCCAGAAATCGCTTCTGGAAGCTGCAACTTCTGCTTCCGACTTCCATGGACATGTACCGCAGGAAACTCAATATAGTGTTCAAGAGAAGGGGAGATGTAGTGAGCGCTCCGAATCTGCGGCTTGGGTGGCGTGATTGTACGTGTAGAGGTGATGGATGTCGAGTTCGAAGGTCCTGCCTCATCGTCACCTCTTCCCTTGTCTGATGCGGATGCTGGATGTGGCATGGGTGCTGGATGTGGCATGGGTGCTGGATGTGGCATGGGTGCTGGAGGTGGAATGGGTGCTGGAGGTCTTACCATGGCATTGTCGCCACCTCCGCCAACGTCTGCTTGTGGTGCGTCTTCGTCACCGAATGTGTATACAGCAGATGGTCTGAGCACACATGTATTGAACTGCCGCGTATACGGGAAAATTCCCGCTGCTCGGAAGCCATTCACGGCGACAGACTGTTTACGAACTAGCTCATTTCAGGCGTCTGCGAAGACCTGTGCGAAAGTAGCTTTTGTGACGTAGTCTCCAGGATTCCGAAACCAGAAATTTTGCTCAGCAGTGCACCACGAGGCTTTCAGTGACCTAAAGACACTCAGATCACAAGGCTGCAGCACATGAGTGGCATTAGGAGGGAAGGGTACAAAATGATGCCATTGTCCCTACAGAATTTGGACACCTGAAGGCTCTGGTGTGCCCTGAGACCATCTACCAGAAGAAGGACTGGAGGTGGTATCTTCTTCTGAACCAAGTAGGGGTGGAACAAGTTGGCAACGAAACTAAAGAAGACTTTCTTATCCATCCACCCCTTCTTTGTCCAGCTGAAGAAAGATCCTTCTGGTCTTCCTTCTAGGGCGGCGGCGTCAGGACGACCAGGCAGAAGAATGACAGGTGGAAGATAGTTTCCAGCCACTGATGTAGTTGCCAACACAGACACTTGGGATTTCTCTGAGTTCTTATAACACTTGTACGTATTTTTTGCCTTTCTCAGCCAACACACGGTCTCCGTACATCCCTCCAAGAGAAAACCCACTCTCATCGGCATTAAAGATCCTGTTTGGTTCATTCAGCACACTGAGTGCGTTGTTTTTGCTCAAGTAACTCTTTAAGTTGTCAAAACCACTTGTTGACGCGTTGTTGACTGACTATAGCCCGTTCTTCTCCTAGACTTTGTGGTGTGCGGTAGACGAGATCTGGGTGGCGAGTTTTGAAACTTCTCCACCACTGATCTCCAGGTCTGTTGTCAACGAACAAATTTGCCCTACCGTCCTCGTCTAGCCAATGCTTGATCGCTTGATCACCTGAGAATGTGGAAACAAAGGAGTACGAACAGAAAAAAAAAATAATGCATTTTTTTTTTTATGTAGTTTAACTGGAAGTTTTGTAAAGAATTTGCTTAATTTTAAATAAAAGAGGAAAAAATCCCTACAAAACAGTACAAAAGTGATTAGAATTGGATATTCAGAAATGAGGAATTTATGTCATATTTATTTTTCACATATTTTCTGAAAAAAATTCTTGACGAGTTCTTATGAATATTTCATTTTTGTATTAACGAAGATTATGAATAACGAGTTGTAAGTAATTTATATATATTATATATATTGGTTGAGGGTCATGAACTGGGGGTAGTTGGTTGGGGTATTTGACTGGGGTGATCATACAAGAGTGTATTTAGCGGGGGGGGGGGGTGGTGGAAGTCCTAGAGGATGGTTATCCGAGTGGTAGTTGGGGGGGGGGGGACTGCCAGTATAAAGACTTCTTACATGTGCCCTTTGTGTCCATATTATTATCTACACATACAATAATAACTATCACCTCGTTGAGTACATAATAATGTTTACACGATGTACAGTTTGATTATTTTCTTCGTTTGAACAGAAATTATATCACGCTTTATTATGTTACTATTATAGATATGGAATACAAAGAATTTCATTTTTTTAACCTACATCTTGCAGATCTTGTTTTGTCTCCCCGAAGCCGATCCTAGCCATATCTTTCGCATAGTTGTTAAACAATTTCAGCTTCTTCAGCTTCTGTAAGAAATGGCTTCGGACCTTGCCTGGCGTCCAGCTCGTATCGACCGTGGTATTTATCTCGTAGTGTGTTTGGTATACCGTACACCTGTGACGCCGCCCTAAATGACATCTCTCCAAGTCTTACTCTGCGCAGGGCGGCCTGTAGGTTTTCCTTACTCTAGTTAGTGGATGACAGAGAACAAAATAATGACGGAAAACACAATCTTTATTTGAATACACTTTATTTCTTTTATAATATTCAATATTCTTGTAAACACAGTCACAAGAATAAATAAATATTTATAGTTATATGTATGATTATGTATATCATATATGCGCAATGGTATTTTGACAGAAATATAACATGAATTAAAGTACAAATAAATAATTTTACAGACAGTAATCCAAAAGTATATATTACATTAGATAGAGTACTATAAAGCATTTCATACATTGCAAGTGCTGTATGATTGAAAATATTTAACATATTGTCAGATGTTGGTCTTTTTTTGTGTGAAACGAAGGCTGCAAAATACATTTACAAAAAAAAAAAAATGTTTTACATTGTAAAATATTTTTTCAAACTTGTACTTTGTTATGTTACATAATATTCTGTATGCATTCATCGCCACTGTATCCTAATATCTTTAATATGTAGTTGAATCTTATAACTATACAATATCTTACACTTTTCCATCACAATGGGCTGAGATGAAAATGTGAGTGATTACAGAATTAAATGATTGTGATCAAACTCCACTTTCTTCAGCACTTCCTCCTCTAATAATGCGCATACTTTCGTCCCCGTATTGTCTGACAGTTCTAATAAAATTTGAATGTAGATGTTGCTGAAATACAAGAAATACTCAATACTGGTGTGTTCGTTGAAGGAATATGTAATTAACGCATTCTCTAATGCCCTCTGAAAAATGATCATCATTTCCAGCTCATGATTAGTTGCATGTTTAATTGATCTAACTGCATCAAGCAGTTTACTCCTTGTGGGCAAATTTGGGAATCTGGCAGATATGGCACGCTGGAGGACATCGATGGGATGGGGGGAAAACGTGAGTTGGGGCTGGGTTTATGGGGGTTCATACCCTCAGGTGTGCTAAGGATACCGCTCAGAGAAATGAGTGATGGGAAAGGGAAATCGGCAGAGCTGGGAAATGATCTGTTGAATGTCAAAAGAGTGAAATGAGAAAGAGAAATATATAGAGTAAATTAGAATGTTACATGTATATTTTTTCCGAAACAAAAAGAAATGTACAAATATATCATACATGCCAAATATTTTAAACTAATATTAACTTTACAAACATCTATTGCATACTCTAAAATCACCGCTACAATCTTCTGTACACGTATATATAATTTGAGTTTCTGGAAGTTCATACCCTTGGGTGTGCTAAGGATCCCGCTCAGAGAGATGGGTGATGGGAAGAGGAAATCGGCAGAGCTGGGAAATGTTCTGTTGAATATCAAAAGGGTGAAATGAAAAAGAGAAATATATAGAGTAAGTTAGAATGTTATATGTATATTTTTTCCGAATCACAAGAAAATGTACAAATATATCATATATGCCAAATCTTTTTTACCAATATTAATTTTACAAACATTGATTGCATATTCTTAAATACCGCTACAATCTTCTGTACACGTATATATAATTTGAGTTTCTGGAAGTTCATACCCTCAGGTGTGCTAAGGATCCCTCTCACAGAAATGGGTGATGGGAAGAGGAAATCGGCAGAGATGGAAAATGATCTGTTGAATATCAAAAGGGTGAAATGAGAATGATTTATATTTTCTCCAGCCCACAAGAAAATGTATAAATATAGGGCTTATCGTATATGCCAATTATGCTTAATCAGTATTAACTTTAAAAGTATTAACCCGTTGAGGACGAGTCCCGAGTATACTCGGGCAGGTGTCTATGGGAATTGCGTGTTGTAGCAAAATCAAACCGTCCTCAACGGGTTAACCTCTAAAATTTAATGTATCTACATCATCATTCGATTATCATCAACATCAGGTTATGATCATTGTTATTAAAATCTTTTTTTTTTTTAATTCATTGATGTTTCTAGCATATATCATGACATTACCACACTTTACCACAATTAACATCATCATCATCATCATCATCATCATCAGCATCCGATCATCTTTACTACCACCATCACCACCGTTATGATTATCATCGTCATAAATTCATGAATGTATGAGCATCATCACCACCATTATCATCCGATTTTCGTCAACGTCATTACAATCTTTATCATTATCACGTTAATTTTGTTAATGTTATTGTGTTTTCTAGTCTATTTGTATGAGTAGCAAAGTGCGCTTAGAAACGTCAGTATGAAGCGCCATATAAATGCAATTATTATTATTATTATTATTATACTAATTGATTTACTGGGCATCATCACCATTTATATACCCTATAACCTTAACCTATACCCTTAACAATATACACCACCACAACCATTATCATCTTCATCATCATCATCATCATCATCATCACCATCATCCTCATCTGATCATCTTCATCATGTCAAAGTGATTCATCACTCTTATCTATGTCTTCAGTATTATCACCACTTCAATCAATGTGGTCTGAAAGTGCGCATGTACAGTAGTGCTAGTGAGCGGTAACTAGTCAAGCGCCATCTCTGTACGAGTTACGAACATTTTTGTTTGCGTACGCAATTCCACGTACGCACCGTACACTACCATCGTTCATATCATTTGCCGACAGTCGTCAAGTCGACAACGGACGCCTTTTCGTACGACTTATCTTAACTTTGAGGGATTTTAGCCAAAAAAATCAGGCCCACTCACCAACTTCAATAGACGACACCTTTCCGTCCATCAGGAATCTCCAGATGTGACTTACTGCATTTAGACATCACAAGAATCGGTGAATATTTTGAATGTTGCATTTTGTTTGACCTTCGAATTCTTAGCACTGCGCATATGCTTAGTGCAGTGCGTGCAGTGCGTATTATTGAATGTAGGGCAGATATTCTTGGTCATCATCAACAACAGTCGTGCGCTAAGGGGTGAGCGGTTACTAGTCAGGCTACTGTATATCACATAAATATATTTCTATCTCTCCCTTCTTGTTTTCACTTAAATATGCATGTAAGTATTTTCTGATTATACCCCTCTGCGCCTAAAGATTTTAATATGTCAATTGATCGACAGCCCATCACAAATTAATGATGTATTAATTATTTATTACTGTTATTGAATTAACAAAAAAAGGGGGGTCTGTGTGTTCAGACTACTAAATGCTGGGTCAGCACAAGTTCTGGGGCTGGGGACTACTGGGGTCGAGTGTGCAGACTCTCAGATTGGACTGGAGCTCAGTAGAGGAAGACAGGGTGAAATGAATGCTGTGTAACTTGGAAGGTGCTGGAAGCTAGGATTTGGGGAGGAATGCAGAGTGACAGGTCACACAAAGTCAGTGTATTGTGTAGAGAACATGGTTGTGGCATCCTCAGTAAACTGTGTACATATTTTGTAGATTAGAATCAAGAATAAAGTACGATTAGTTTTAGGGTTTTGTTGTTACCACACACTCATGTGCATGTGCGTCTTTCTTGGTCTCCAAGATTTTCTTATGCCTACCAAGTTTGGTAAAGGAAACGTAGTTCGGTATCATTATTATAGGCTTTTACAAAAAGGAGTAATACTGTATATCCTTTATTTAAGTAGGTTTGCATTGTCACACAAGGTCCACCTCAGGATGATGATCGCGACAACTTATGGCGGAGGTTGATCTCTGCTCTCTGAAGCATCACGAATAGGACCGGTCCTGTCTGTGCCGTGAGTGACATCAAAGTCCAGTCGGTTATAATGCTCTTTGTAGAACAGCAGGAGTGGAACCGTGATCACAACGGAAGCCAGCATGAACCAGTTCAGCCAACCAAAATTTTTGTCTACAGTAGTAATAGACATTGCAAAAATAATTTCCTAATCATCATGGTACAGTGCAATCCATTATAAAGATTATGTTAAAACAAAACTCTTCTTACAAAAAAGAAAAAATTTAGGTCCCTATGTCATTGTCTATATATTACAGTGCTCTCCCGTTATAATGAACACGGTTATAGCAAAATTCTGGTTACAACGAAATAAAAATTCACCCCGTAACATTATCCTCTCTATGTTTTTTATCGTTTCTTTATTCAGTTATAACAAAATTTGGATAATAATGAAAGAAAACTGCTGGTCAAGAGGACTTCGTTACAACAGGAGTCCACTGTATCTTCATATACTTTTTTGTTCAGCTGTAATGAAATTTCAATATAAAGAAAGAAAACTGCCATTCCCGAGAACTATGTTATAACTAGAGTCAGTTGTACAAGTCAAGAGTGGATAACGCAACTGTAGGCCAATTATTAATTGACCTCTTCATTCACTCTCAGAGACAGATTGGGACCTAAGTCTCAGTATCATCAATGTGTAGAAAACTTCTGCGCACGCTGAAGAGCCCCATCAAAAAGTCATCTCTTGAAGTAATGTATTTTCTTTTTGAATTTCTTGTATGCATGTCATTTTGTAATGCGCAGTAGAGTATATTATTATAGTAGCTGCACAACATAAATGTCCTTCATTTATTATCACAGATGCACTGTGGGATTCCTTGGTGCCATTGTTTGCTTCTGGTTGTCTCACAGTTCCGTATGATTCAATGGAGTTCTGTGTCTGCTTTTCCGTTGTTACCCCCTTTTTTTTTTGGCTATAATTCAGCTTACAAGAGCTGAAAGTTTTTAAATTTTACTGATTTGTGGTTACTAGAGTCATGGTTCACTACTGCAAGGCTTCAATGTGCTGATCACAAGATGGAGAGCGAAGAAATCTTCAACAAAAAATATCCCTAGATAAAAGACAGAGCGTGATCTGAGTGCATGTGCAGCCAAAACAAGGGGAAGTTTGTCCCCTGAGCTATCCCATAAATGCATCTAAAACGCTGCTCTGTGCAAAGCACCTAGACCCCGTTTACAGTGCGAGGCTCGGCCACGGCCGAGCCCGCCTTCATTTCGGTGTAAACGCGCAAAAGGCCAAATGCAAAAATTGCAAAATTGGCCGCGCATTTGGCCTCGCTCTGGAGGTGGTCTCGGCCGCGGCCGAGCCCGCTTTTTCTCAGCGTAAACGCAAACTGGGCCAAATACGCGGCCAATTTTAGTCTGGCTTCCAAACCCTCTGCCAGTACTATTTCGCTATTCAGGGTATTAACCCCCTCAACGTCGAAAACTAGTATAGTTTAAGGTGGTTTTGTCCTGCAAAGGATTTTTCCTTCGGCAAAGGCCTTTGCCCGAACGGCGACTTCGTCGCCACAGAATTCAGTTGCCAAAGGGTCTGAAAATCAGACTATACCAAATTGCGTTTGTTTTTAAGCAGGCAAATAGACGTACCGACAGCTGACCAAGGATACTCATTACAATATTCTTTTTGAAGGAAAAAAAAAAAATGATAAAAGGAAAAGAAATTTATAGATAAGTGTTTGGCGTAAATATTCTAAAGAGAATGGAAAACGCCACTAAACACAAAACAACAACAACAACAACAATGTTTACAAGCAGAGCGCCACTACGACAAAATATTGACAGGTTTGAATTAAAAGCGCGGCCGAGCCCGGCAGTGTAAACGGACAAAATTGCGGGGCTCGGCCTCGCAAGTGAGGCTGGGCTCAGCCGCGGCTTGGCCGCGGCTCGGCCCAGCCCCACACTGTAAACGGGGTCAAAGGTATGGCAATACCAAGAACTGGATCTGTTCTCACCCAGAGCAGGTATCATCGGCATGATGAGGAAGATCAGAGCCCACACGTTGTTGAGCCATGTCATGAAGATGGTGGCGGTCTCTTCACCAACGGGGAAGGCACCCTCTACAGTAATCTCGTAGAAGAGCGGCACGCAGGAGTTGAGAAAGAGCCCAAACATGATGATGGAAACGTACACACAGGCTGGAGAGAGAGAGGAGAGAGAGAGAGGAGAGAGAGAGACAAGGATGATATAAGACTGCATTATGGCAATTAAAACAGAGAGTCTATCTAATAATCTTTGTGGGAACCAGGTTGTGCATAAAGTTGCAAGTGGTCAGTAGCCCCTTTGGCTTGTCTTACGCATCTTTCAGCAGAATTTGAAGTATGAACAAAATTGTATGTTCAACGAGGGAGATATTTTGAAGAGAAGCTATGTGAAAAAGATCATTGATATTTTCAAGGTTCATGACAGTGGTGAATCTCTATCAATATGACTTACTCTTGCTGTACGGGATGTAGCCATTTACCAGCAGAATGGTCCATAGGAGGAAAGCACATGATGTTGTGATGAGGAAGAGAAGAATGACCTTCATCTTTCCCCCGAGGTAGTCAGCACACCTGATGATTATATGCAATTAATGTATTGCTGTTCTATCAAAAATCTACCAAATTAACTTCAACTAATGAAGTCTACTTCAAGCTGCTGTTATCTAATTGTGGTAGTATGCAATGACTGTATTAGGATGAAATGCAGTACAACTACCAGACTCGACATAATTTATGTGTTGTTACAAATGAAAAATCAAGAGGATTAGAAAGTTACTTTTTATTACGTCTAATTAATGGTATTGCATGCATATCGTTCAGATGAATCTAAACAGCTGAAATGGTTACCTCAAGTAGCCTTTGTTCAATGCTGTTAATAAACAGAGAATGGATACATAAGCCCATTATATAGCTACTGTTGGAGACTTTGATTTGACATTGACATTTTAGCACATTGGTTACTCTGTTTAAATGCACTATGATCACTCCAAAATCTTTCTCTAAAAAACCAAGAAACTTGTGATAAGAAAGCAACATACATGGTGCACTATGGTTGAGTACACCTGTGAGATATATCAAAATGTTACTAGTTTATTAACTGAGATCTCTGCTATTTGCAAAAGACATGTTTTTGCAAGTGAACTGCAGAACGATTGGCTAAATTTTTACATTTCTATTTTCTTGTCTTCTACAAATGACAGCCAAACATCTCACCTTCCAGCTGTTATCCCACCCACCACTGCTGCCAAGTTGGTATAGAAGCCTATCCATGCTACGGAAGTCTACAGCAACAGTACAAAAGAATTTTATGTAACTGCAACCTCCCAAGGAGATATGATGCTCTAGTATCAGTGGAAATAGTGTAAACATATTTACATTTGACAATAAAGATGATGGCAACAAAATGAAATTGAAGAAAAATAATAATATGATACTGATGAAAATGACAGTACTATTAATACTAGGTAAAACATAAATGGTAATAATAATATTTATAATAACAATAATAAAAATGATAATAATGACAAAAATTATATCAAAATGCTAATGACAATCTTAACAGTGAAAACATAATAATGATAACAGAGTGATCATGACTATCACATTGCAAAGTAACTACAGTTCGACCTCGATTATCTGGTCATGTCGGGACTGGCGCTCATCTGGATAAGCGAATTGGCCGGATATGGGAGACACAATGTTAATGTATATAGCTGCCGTCCAAGCTGTCATCCAAGTGCACTGGCAGCTAGGCAGGTAGCGTACCCCGCAACGGTGGTGTAATCTATGCTAGCCTGCACAAAATTGTAGTCCCTTCTTCACAAAAATAAAGTATATCTTTATGTGAAAATCATACATATTTTACCTCAGATATTGAGAAACCTATCATGCACATCTTATGAAATTAGTGACATAGATCCATGAGAGTCACTGTTTTTTCTCAATCTTTGGATGGAAAAAAAAAAGTCCTTTACCGCGTGAATGCGTCCGGATATTAAATAGAGATTTCCGGATAAAAGGAGTCCGGATAATCGAGGTTGAACTGTACAACAATGCTGGAGCCTTGTTCTCATAATGAAGAAATCATTGAAAATTCCCTACACACAGGGTGCTATATAATGCCTTGCCCGATCATCTGAGTCAAGTGAAAATAAAAGTTGGGCAAGTGCTTTAGTTAACTGAGAAAAGATGCTTGCCTGAACTGGGCAAGCAAAAGTTTTGAAGCCACTTTTTTTCCCTTTTAACTTTCCCCCCTTCAAACCCATGAAGTCAACCACATAGAAACCCAAAGATGACTGTTTAGTGATCAATGCAAAGTGTTTTAATTTCATTTCAGCAACTTTCCAACACTTCTGTGAAGAAGCCCCAATGCAATGCAATACCAACACTTGATCCAACCAAGTTTGTTAAACACCCCAATGTGTATAAGCATGTGAATCAATGTGTGCTGTTTAGAGAATGATTGTGTTTTATAAAGCCCTTGACTCACAAGTGATTTTCTACATTCATTTCTTTAAAAAATGTTTTTGGACTTTCTTTAAGGGCAAGTAAAATTCATGTTTGGGCATGAAAATCTGCTTGCCCAACTGGGCAAATGGTAAAAAAAAAAAAAAAAAGTTATGTCACACCTTGCACCACCAGAAGTAGAACTATTGTGCAAAAAGATATTGTTTCAGAAAGAATGCCGAAAGGACAGATGCAGTGGTGTTTCTTATCAAGGGTGGTTTTTCTCATGTTTACATAATCATGTTTTTGTCGTGATTAAAGACGTATACCAAGTAGACAAAGATACAACAAATATTGTACAGAATTCTTACAAAAGGAAATGAATACATATTAAAGGATCATCTAAAATGATTATCCTGTCATCATCATATTAGAATTCATTGAAAAGGCCATAGCTCTCATCAGTTTGATCAAGGGATGGGATTTTTTTTTTTTTCCAGAACTTTGTACATTGAATCATAACATGCAATGATATTCACTTGAACTGATTGTCTTGTCTTTACCTGATCTAATTTGTTGGTAGTGAACAGCGCCACCAGTTGGGCAGACCAGCCAGCAAACACACCTGTGGTGATGGCGTAGGCCAGGGCGGGGACCCAGAAGGACATTTTCCTGTCAGTTTGAGAAATTGAAAAAGAGTAAGACTAATGAAAGACAGAAAGACAGAAAGAAAGGTAGTTAGATAGACAGATAGATAGATAGATGAATGGAGAAATAGATAGATTGATAGATAGATAGATAGATAGATAGGTGTTTGTACACTGTAGGTAGATAGATAAAGAAAGAGAGAGAGAAAACAACAACAACAACAACAACAGAACAACTTGATTGTGGAATAGTCATTCCAAGTATGTTAGAATTGATGAGGCCTGGGACCCCATCAATGGGAGATCATAGGTTCAATTCCTGACTTGCATATCATACGCCCACAGGGTGTTCAAACCCAATTTTGTCCCTCTGGCCAAAGGTGTATAAATGAGTTCCTGGTAATGCTGGGATAATGATTGTTGCAGATAACTTTGACAGGAGAGGGATCACAGTTTAAAGTGTTCCACTGTCTCACAAGACCACAATATTATTACTATCATTATCAAATAGGATTCTTGAAAGGTTGACATGAGGCAAATATAATCCTGTCACACAGAAATGTTAAACTGCAAATCTAAGGCAAGCAAGATTGTAAACTCTTTAAAAAAAATATCATATTTCTAATGACAGTGTTCTAAGATTCTAGTGATGTTGCTCACTTTACTATGGCAATGAGACCAGCCCTCATGTCCTCTCGCTTGACAAAAGCTGATGCGGTGGGCGGAGTTGGAGGTTTTGAAGGAAAGTAGATCACAGCTGACACAAACACCAGGGCAGTCAAACCGAATTCTATGCAGAATGAAGAAGAAACAATAACATGTCCTTCACATATCTATCAATCGATTGCTTAGCAGTCTACAGACTCATTACAGAGTATTAAAAACTGAGATATGTGCGGAATAGAAAATTGAATATTGGAAATCCAGGCAAGCTGACAATGAGCAAATTAACCAATTATATATCATGCAATTCTAAAATCTTTATAAGTGCCCTAATACTGTCCAGATCTACCAGGAGCTTGTGGTAATGGTTACAAATGTAAATTGATTTTTACATCACGTCATCATCAGTGTATCACTCGTAATTTGGATTTATATGTTTACATGTATTTGCTTAGAAATATATTGCAACCATCGAAAAACTTTAAGGACAAGTTCACCTTCATAGAAATGTAGGTTGAGTGAATGCAGCAATATTAGTAGAACACATCAGTGAGAGTTTGAGCAAAATCGGACAATCTGTTAAAAAGTTACGAATTTTTGAAGTTTCTGCTCAGTTATGGCTGGATGAAAAGACTACTATAGCTTGTGATGTCACATGAGTACAACGATATAAAGAAAGAATAAAGAAAATTCAACATATTTCCATTTTTCTCTTTCAGAAGGCAGGGGGAATGATATTACCTTTAATATACGTCAGTAGCAAGTCGAAGAAATGTGCACTTTATTCAAAGAGTAAAGTTTTGTGAAATTCTCTTTTTATTTTCCTTATGTAGTTGTACGCATGTGACATCACACACTGTAGTAGTCTTCTCTTCCAGCAGTGACTGCGCAGATACTTAAAATATTCGTAACTTTTGAACGGATTGTCCAATTTTCCTCAAACTTTCATTGATATGTTCTACTAATATTGCTGAATTCTCTTAATCCTTATGTATATGAAGGTGGACTTGTCCTTTAACCATTGCTCTGGTTTGATTGCTGTTTGACACATCAGCAGCCATTCTATTTCTTTGACAGTCAGCACAGAATTGTCTAGCATACGGAGCACAAAATCTCTCTGATCCTCATTGCATTACAGCCACCTTTGTCTGGGACTGCCTCATTGTTACATCTCTGTGGGTTTCTCACATTCAATGTACATCCAAGATTGGGTAAGAATGAACCAAACAGTGGCAAAACTAGCCTTAGTTGGCATAGTTAGTACAGCCAGTCCAATGAGTACTAAAAGGGTGAAAGTATGAATTGCATAATTGCATTGCCTTGACAATGTAAAGGTACATTCAATGAAGCGGTATTTTTCTTACTTTAAGAGCCATTCATATTCCTGGAGCTATTTTTTTTTCCAGTGGTCTGTGCAGTGAGTCAACATCAGTTCAACTTGCTCAATCCTGCTTTCTGCACCCACAAATGCCCAACATTAAATGTCACTGCCGACAGCATTTTGACAATTAACTTTTGAACTGCATACCAGTAATAGGTATGATAAAAATCACATTCATGAAATGATCTGCTTACCAATGAACATGAGCTCTTTGATCTCAGTTAGATGTTGGTTGATTTCATCTTCATCTGAAATGAAAAGGATGTAACATATGTACAGAGTATCCCTGATTTCATCATTTACTTTAACTACTAGAAACGTTACATTTCACTGGGATACATACATGTACTGGTAGACAGAAAGATCAACAGGTAGAGAAATAAATGGATCAAAAGATAAAAAGATAGATGAATAGATGGATGGATGGATAGATAGATAGATAGAGAGACAGCTGGGTTGATAAATACATGCATACATACATGCAGTAGTGCCTACATACAAACATACGGACATGTATAAACACATGCTTGCAACCATACCTAAACATTTACATGGATATATTTAGATAGTGTTGAGGGATAGAGAAGGAAAGAGAGAGAAACATAGATTGCTAGTTCTTTTATATGCACTGTAAGTTCATTAAAACAACAAAGTCTGTACCTGATTCAAAATCCTTCATGAGTACTGAGAAGTTCCCTCCTGATGTGAACGTTGGAACACTGTGAAGAACAAGATAAGATGAAAAGTGAGAAAAATAAAAGAAGAAGAGAAATCTGCGCTACCCAGGAGTAGATCCAGGAATTCCGTAAAGGGAGGCACCTTTGCAAAATAAAAGGGGGGGGGGCAGGCCCCCCCTATTTTTTCTTTTTATATCCCTTATTTTAGCAAAAAATAAAATGGGGGTGCGCGCCCGGTGTACCCCCCCCCCATCCGCCACTGCTACGCCTTCAGATCAAAGATTTTCTTCCCTGTAAACATACTTTAAAAATTAACACTTTGTCCTCAACTCTAGGAATGATCAGTTTTAATATGGATAATAATAATGGGACTTATAAGGCACCAAATCCATTTAACCCGTTGAGGACGGTTTGATTTTGCTACAACACGCATTTCCCATAGACACCTGCCCGAGTATACTCGGGACTCGTCCTCAACGGGTTAATATATAAATGCTTAAGGCTCATTCATTAGATTTATTCATTATTTCCTAAACAGACCTTTCACGGTAGATATTCATATTTAAACCACTAAGTTTGACAAAGAATGAACAAAATCATGAATTATCTGACGATTGATGATTCTGTGAGTTGACAATCACTGATGACATTATCAATTCTCATCCTTATGCCACTGTCTCTTTGACCAGTACAATAACAGAGTTTACAAAGTTTATGAAGAATGTTCACTTGAATATCCTTCTGCAGCCTACATGACTTGAACATCCCTGAATGAATAACCAATAAATAACATCAATGAAGGCCAATTATAACAAAATTCAAGAAGATCGAATAGCTAAATAATCTTATACACCTTGAAACTGTCTTTGAACTGCATGTAATGTGGAATATTGAATTATATTTGAAACTCATAGTGACGCACAAAGACCCCATTTACAGTGCGAGGCTCGGCCACGGCCGAGCCGCGGCCGAGCCCAGCCCCGCTTCAGTGTAAACGCGCAAAAGGCCAAATGCGAGGCCAAAATTGGCCTCGCATTTGGCCTCGCTCTGGAGGTGGCGCGGCCGAGCCTGGCCTCTTCTTGGTGTAAACGCAAACAGGGCCAAATGCGCGGCCAATTTTAGTCTGGCTTCCAGACCCTCTGCCCGTACTATTTCGCTATTCACGATATTAACCCCCTCAACGTGGAAAACTAGTATAGTTTAAGGTGGTTTTGTCCTGCAAAGGATTTTTCCTTCGGCAAAGGCCATTGCCCGAACGGCGACTTCGTCGCCACGGAATCCAGTTGGCAAAGGGTCTGAAAACCAGGCTATACCAAATTGCGTTTGTTTACAAGCAGAGCGCCACTACGACAAAATATTGAAAGGTTTGAATTAAAAGCGCGGCCGAGCCCTGCAGTGTAAACGGACAAAATTGCGAGGCTCGGCCGTGGCCGAGCCGTGGCCGAGCCCGGCCTCGCACTGTAAACGGGGTCAAATTTTTACCTGAAAGACTGTAAATCATTGTATGTGGATGAGTTGTGAGCAAATGATGCCAACTTGGCACGCTATCAAAGCCTAGAATGCTGAGAGTTGGAAAACAGTGTTACAGATAAAAGCACTCAATGCACTTGTATGCAAGTAATGCACAGGTGAAACAGTATTTAACAGTGGAGATGCAGCACAAGAGGGTATGTGCAACACGCACAGGGTGCAGCCAAGTGTAGGATACATGACATTGTGAATACTTGAAAGTGAGGGGCGTCTCCACTAACATCACAAACTTAACATTATTTGCTATATAAAAGGGTCAATGAACTATTTCTTTTACAAAATGGGGCCACTCTTTAAATGGCTGTGCAGACACCATGTGAATAAAAGGCAGCAGACTGGGTTTGTGCTGCACGCTCTGTGATCAGTAATCTGCCATTAGGATAACATGCTGTACATTATGCTTTTTTTCTTTTTGCTGCACATCTTCTGGCAATTTGCGAA
Source organism: Diadema setosum (assembly GCA_033980235.1). Lineage (NCBI taxonomy): Eukaryota > Metazoa > Echinodermata > Echinoidea > Diadematoida > Diadematidae > Diadema > Diadema setosum. The sequence goes on along the minus strand of CM067067.1, from coordinate 30,887,840 downwards.
GAAATATTATAAAAGAATGAACATGTGACTAATTTCGGCACTCCAAATTGGCTGTACTCTTGAATGCATTTATAATATATAATAACACATAATTTGACTTGCTTACAGGGTGGTGGTGGAGGTTGCATTTTCACTGGTGAAATCACCAACAATCTGAGGTCCGATGAGGAAAGACGCTGCTATGCCAACGATCTGGAACGTTGCCGAGATGGCAGTTGCTGTAGTGCGTTCCCTGACTGGGAACCAGGCTGCTGAGATGGTGGTTGGGGCTGCCATGGATACTGGTCCAGCAAGACCAATAAAAACATGGCCCAAGTTCATGGTCCTGCAAGTTAGAGATGACATTTGTCATCAGTAATATTTATTACTGATGTGTACAATGTAGTACTTTCTTGGTCAGAAAGCATAAATCAATGATTGAAACTGTATGTAAATACAGCATATGAGATGTAAATGCCATTTAAATGAACAGAAAGTGACTGGTACAAAATTAGTAAAGTTATCAACAAGTGGAGATCAATGACATCATCCAAGTGCTACAAATAAAGTGTGTGAAAGTGTCTATTTTACAATACTGAAGGAAACACATTTTATGAAACAGGGCGATGTTTAATTCCGTAACTTTCTAATCATTAACAATTACATGGCATCTTCCTGTCCTTGACACAACATATTAAAAAGTATGAATATCAGAAGAAAAAACTAATTTACTACATGTGACACTCCTAAATAGAAACATTGGTTGGTCCTTACCATTTCATCATTGATACAGGTACAGGAATACATCTGATGGCTAAACCCAATGTCAGCAAACCACCTGTAAGTAGGACTGATGCTCGCAGACCTGTGTATGGTAAATAGAAATATGAAAGATTAAAATGTCAAGGAATAAATTGACCAGCTAGCATGAAGTTAAGACCATGCTGGCCACTGGAAAAACATTCAGTTCAAGCTGGAAAAGGGATATTCAACATGGCCTCCGTAATGAACAAGCCACATGCAATCAGGATGGACTGACCAATAAGTGAAGGTTATCCATTATTTATGGTTGGGAAAATGAACAATACAAAGAACGACATCTTATCATACTTGGGCAATCAATCTATCAAAATAATTGGATATCTACACTTAAGAATATGCACTTACAGGAGACACCAATGAAGATACATTGTATTTGAAGATATTTAGAATGACGATATCCAAGATGCATTGGCTTACGTAGTGTCTTCAAAAACTTACAGTCAAATGTCTGTGTCAGCCATTTCTTGTTGATATGCCCTAAAGAAGTACGTGAGCACTGATAAATTTCAGGAAGGTATGCGATGTGGCTTAAATCTAAGTCATGGATTAGTATGTACAGTTTGATTGTGTAAATGCATGCAACACATTGCCCACAAACAGATACTGACCTTTAGCATGTAGAAGCCAGGAAAAGAAGAAAGCTGAGATGATAAAAGTTATGGGACCCCAGTTAGCAAGGAGAGCAAACTGGCCTGGACTCCAACCAAGCACTATGGCAGCTGCAAAGAAAGAAATGGATGCTTCACAATGATTATACCATGACAAGTCCATTGCTAAGCTGAACACAAGTCTAATCCAAAGAATAACTTAATTATTTTGGTTGGTTTCTTTGCTTCTGGAACATGGACAAAATAACCACAACACAAAAATATGGTAAAGGAAAATAAGAGAACTGTATCTTTCACACTATATTATGTTTGAATTTCAAGTATAAGTGAAAATACTTCATCTTCATTACTTTAAGCTAATACAACATTGAATTGCTTAATCCATAGCTCATGACAAGAACTAAAGACTAAAGACTTTTGTACAATGTACCATTAGCTAAAAGTTTATGAGACATTGCTTTCATACTAGGAAAATATTCACCAGAAAACTTTCTGGAAAGACTTCCCTATGTCCCTCCCTGCCCCCCCCCCCAACTTGTGTATTTTGCCATAACACTCTACATAACCCCACCCTTGTTTGCACGGATGCACACACTCACACACATTTGGCAAGTGGTGGGGTATGGGGGGGGGGGGGGGGAGAGGGAGGGGGAGGCATCAGAAAGTCTTGCAAATTTCTATTTCAGATTTTATGGTTGGTCTTGTTACAAATTTTAGGTGCAATCCTGAAAACATAACTGGTACTTATTTTCATGATGTGTATATTCTGAGAGAACCAAACATTATCAGTGAAAACTGAAGAGAATGGTGAAGTGTCTTGAGTGCTAGCAGACTTTTCACCTGTATCCTCAATTGGTCCCCATGTGTTCCAAGTGCAAGCCTGAAGAAAGGCTATGAAGGAAAAGATGGCAAGGATGTACCATCTCTCTGAGTACACCACGTAACCACTGACAGTCTTTGTCTCTGCACTGTCTGATTGGGTCTGGTTCCTCCTCAACTGGTCGGCATCTCTCCCAGATATCTCCTGGTTGCCATGGAGCACATTTTCACCTAAGTTGTGATCAGTCTCCTCATGGGTGGTTCCTTGGGTGTGGTCCAGAAGAGAGTTGATTGATGTGTTGTCTATTTGAACTCCAAGGGAACTCTGGGAGGCTGGTAGAAGGCTTTCTCTATCGGGATGTTCATTGTACAGTCTGTTATATACAGCCATAGTCTACCTGTGTCACATGAAATGAGAAAATAGGTAGGCATACCAATGCTTGCATTATTGAGTCTTTGGACAGAGTCCTTTAAATGCAACTTTTATTTAAACCCATTGCCTTGGAATGGGGGGGGGGGGGGGGGGGGGGAGTGGTCGGTCCTGAACAAAGTGGAAGAAATTACACAGAACACTTTCATTGGCTGGAGAAAGTACAGTCAGTACAGTGTATATCACCAGCAATTTGACCGCCTGCTCCTTACATGTAGAAACCTATGCTTTTGAATGCGGGCAAGATCAAATTTTGGTATGGAAGGTGGAGGTCTAATCGTCAAACCTTGGTGCGGGTTTTTTTATGTGTAAAATATTTACTTTAGATACCCAGGATAGCCTTTTACTTTTATTAGCAATCAGTCTCGTCTCATTGCCACTAGACTTACGTGCCCATCATGCTTACCACAGCTCGTTGGTGGATTTATATTCATAATTTTAATTCACTCACATGGATTGTTCAGCTGCAGGACTTTGAAACAAATATGTGTATCGCTCTTTTGACCTTTCCAAAGAGTGGAACCTTACATTACTTCTCAAAATGAGACACTTATACCACCAATGCAGCTTTCTACCTTTCAGATATTATTCCAATATAATTGTAAGATTGTCTGGAAGTAAATTTAAACTTGGATTTTAGCTTGAATTTATGTCATGTCTAAATAGGTCAGAGCTGGTTGCCTATTTGACTATATAATAGCCATAAGAGCTCTGCTGTGTCTGCATATTTTACGTATTGATGATTTTGTCTAGTAATATAGATAGACTATGATTGACAAATTGCCCAACATCGACGTAAATAAGCACTGAATTGATCAGTGTTTTAGTAGTAGCCATGATAAAAAAAATCATGGCCGTACATACTCGAGCAGGATTCGAACCTACAACCTCCTAATCACCGGACAGGCGTCATCTCCACTAGACCACCGAGCTTTCACCCGACAGCAAGTGTTGGTTCTAATCCTTATAGCATGCAGTGGGTACTGCTTTTTTGGTGAAATTCTTCTGTCGAGGTGTTTTCAATGCAACCGATTGACAAATTGCCCAACATCGACGTAACTAAGCACTGAATTGATCAGACTGTATCTGTAGATCTACATTGACCTGGTCTAGCTCTAGATTCTAGTCATAGTAATTAAATTTAATAGACCCCTAGGGCCTATAAAGTAAAAGTACTAAAACTAACTAAACACACCTCTATGCAATGTAAGACGGCTGGTTGGGTTGATAAATCAAACAGTGGGTAAACTTAATAACTCTTTATGTGCCACGTTCGCACGCCCGGCTCAGTCGACACTGGTCGACGGCGTGCCAACTTCGCATATTCTGCTCAAACGCACAAAGCCACCCAATCCGATCGATAAATAGCAAAATGCCACAGTACATTGAAAGCGTTTCTCGCGATTCAATTGCTGTCACATGTACCTGTGGCTGTAGCTTGAATTTTATGTGGTTAGTGGCTATCAAGCGGTGTTCTCCTACTGCGCACTGGATTTGTGGGTAAATTCTAAGTTTCAGGCACTGTTTTGCATACAAAAGTCATGCCTCTACAATAATGTAGGAACTGTAATTTTAAAGAAAACGATCATAGATTTGTCATACAATTTACATCAAAACAAAGCTCGGAATTTTCGTTAAAACTTTGATAAATACATGTCCAGGGTATACGAAAATCTACTGAACTTAGAAAATACACAGATATGAAAAGCAGAATGTTTCCCCAATGGCCAAAGGCAAAGCATGACTAGACCTATGTTCTAGTCTACACGTTGTTGTCTCAGAATAATGTGGCACACACGGGGATAACACCATGGCACATAAAGAGTTGAATCTACATCTCTTGTGCATGCCATGATGACATCATTGATGTGTCTAGTCTCACACCACATCCGATCATGCTCGTCATGCAGACCACACACATTTACACTACAGCATGATTAGTCTGCAGGACACAAATTTTACAAAGCATGGGACTAGCGGAATAGCAGAGTAGCGCAATAATGTGGTCTTCATTTCATTTTTCTTGCGAGCAATTAAGAAGAGAATGTTACAGATCCCCCACACAACAGCATGGAATATGGAGATATCAGCAATACGCCTAAATATTTGCAGTGAAAAATCATAATAAGTAGTTTATTTAAAAAGAAAACCCTACCTCTTCGCTGTTTATGGAGCTCGGAGCTGAGCGGACGTTTCGTTTCTCCTGTTTACCTTTTACGAGAGGGTCGGTCGGTCGGTCTCGTCGATCAGCTGACTATCGATCACGTGACACACTTGTACAACAACAACAACAAAAACAACAACAACAACAACAGCAAGGCCCCCCCTTTTTTTTTACATGTTTAGTAGCCAACAAACACATGAGAAAGCCAGCAATGAAGGAAAAAAAATGATTATAAAGGGACAGCCTGACAAGTAGAAGAAAAAAGAAAAAAGAAAGAAAGAGAGAAAAAAAGAAGCAAAAGTGCAAGTCCCGAAGAACTTCTGTAGGAATATAAACAAAGACATAGGTGTCTACATGTTTTATAAGGTTGTCATGTCATTGATTGCTGCTAAACTGTGGCACACAGATTGTTTCAGCATGAAGAATAATTATACAAAGGGAAATTTTGGACCAATTATAAGTTAGACTAAAAAAGAAAGAGTATTGTAAGAATATGGTGAAAATTTGATCAAAATCGGGGAATATTTAATGAAGTTGTAAATTTATGAAGTTTTGCTAATCTTTGCAAACAACTTTTCAAACAATATACTTTGCAAGTGAATTAGTTAATGATGTCATTACTTCAATATTTTCCATTGATGATGTAAAAAAATTGAATGGACAAAAATTCTGGAAGAAGTTTTTTCTGCTATAGAATTATAAAACATATAATGTTTACTCCTGGCTCTGCAAGCTGAATATATCTCATCTTGTAATGACCAGGCCAGTCCCCTCCATCATCACGGCTTTGAGAATGGGGCTCACTCTTAACTGAGTTTTGTTTAAAACAAAAGGAAAAACACATGAAATGTTAAGATTTAGTGTACAAACAATATGGAAAGTTATGAGGCGATTGTCATCAACTCACTCACAATTCCATAACTTTGATTGCTCAAGAAGCGTTTTATGACACTGGTGAAACTTCACAATTTCATAAATTCCTAATTTTTTATCCCATTTTGATCATTATCTTTACTGTTGTGCTTATGAAATTTAACTACCCTGTATTTCTCAGGCTCTCTCTCCCTCTCTCTCTCTCTCTCTCTTTCTATATATATATATATATACACACACACACACACACACACACACATATATATATATATATATATATATATATATATATATATATATATATATATATATATATATATATTATATATATATAGTGCGAGAAGGGGTCCCGGCCAGACCAAAAACTTGGAAATAAACTACATGTGCGTTGAACTAGCTATCTATACATCCGTGGATGCCCTATCTTCTCGCACTGTATATATATATATATATATATATATATATATATAATTATATATACCTGTATATATATATATATATATATATATATATATATATATATGTATATATAGATTATATAGATATATAGATAGATAGATAGATAGGCCTCAGTGTGTTTGTGTGTGTATATGCGAGAGAGAGAGAGAGAGAGAGAAAGAGGGATAGAAAGATATATCTATGGATGGATATGACTCGTTTATACTTCCAATACCTATAAAGGCCCCCATAGTGAATGTGATATTTGCTAGCTCTTTCATTTCATGAAATCAAATCAAACATGTATACTTATGGAAAAAGCAATTGATTTTATTGAATCAACATTGATAAGAATACCAAAAGAAACTGTTCCCCTATCAAAATCGAATAGCCTTATCAAATCAAATACCACCAGTCACAAACATAATATAGCAAGGATTACTAAAAATCATTATCTTTGATAAACTTCATCATCAATATCATGAAGGGCCTACTCAATTACCCCCCCCCCCCACCAAAAAAAATGATAATAATAACAATTACACTAATCTGCAGACATCATACAAACAATTATCTGTTATGCTAAGAGTGCTGTTATTCTGAAGGAAATACATATCTACCCTAGATAAACCATTACATTCTGTAATTCCATCTATCTTAACTAAGAATAAATAAAACTGGATCTTAAATTCAAATTTGACAACAGTTCTGTTTGCATAATGTTTCTAAATACAAATACCCTGTCCATCCTGGAGTATTCATAAACTTTGTCGCATACTATGTAACTCAAAATAATTCATCAACATTACAAGCACACAACATGATAACCAATGGTGGAACCTCAGTGCCTTCTTCCACTTTGAAAGCACACTACATCCACATAGGTAAATGTAACTGTTGAGATTGGCATCCAATCAGTGCATGTTACTTTCCAATCACCATAGCAGACATATCTAATTTACGCAAACATAGTATGATACAATATGTATACTTTATAACTAAAGGTTGTTTTGTGCTGCGCGCCCTGATTCTTTCGAAGGTGATGCAAGTTCCAGTTTACTAGACAAATATTGTTTTCATATACATGTATGATAATACATCAATCATTCAAATTTGGCTTGAAGAGGTATCAAATGTATGTGAATCAATACATGAAAACGTGACATCAATATTTGGATTTTTATGATTTTGATTTCCCAGACGCTAAGATTCTAAAAAAAAAAATGATACATAGTTTGTCACATTTTTCATATAAACTAATTGCAAGAAATGGTTTCTAAACCTGGTCATTAAAACAAAGTTTAGAGAAAACTAGATTTTAAATTAACATAATATTATAGTCCAGTAGGCCTACACAGGAGATGAGGCACCTTATTATAAGTGTAATTTAGACACCTTTGCAACATGCTACATAAAAGCCAGAAGTTTCAGATCTGAAAAAAAAAAAATTGAGACTGTATAGAATTCAAACAGAAGGATGATAAAACAATATCAAACTTTGCTGGATTAGGATTTATTCTCATCCTCTTTTTTTTTTTTTTTTTAACCGGATTCCTTTCTTGTGAAATTTTATAGTTCAATGTCTTTGACTTCATGATCAGAGTGTAAATACAATAGCCATACAACCATCACTCTTGACCTTAGAACTACTTAGTTCTCAAAATGCTGATGATTTATCACATTGCATGTTCATATTGTAAGCAGTAACTCCGAAAGAAATACATCTCATACAGCATTATATAATATCATTTTGTACCAAAAGTAGGCTTTAGTTTAGTGAACACATGCAAATGTACAAGTTTGATTTTTTTTTTTCAGTTTTTGCCATGTCAGTTGCGGGAATCATTTTCAATATGCATTTGCCACAGATTTGGTATAAGAATCCACCTGTAATTTCATTGTCCAAACATCACCCTAAAATCAATGCAGTGTAATCTGTCCATTTCATTTACATGTCATTAATTAACAAGATCCAGCCTTTTTGAAATACTCTCCTGCCATCCAAAGCAATATTTCCTCATATTGGGCCAATCATTGTAGTCAAAATGCAAACTCACCCTATATAGTTATGAATGATGAGTATTATTCAAATAATAAGTAAAGTAACAAAATGAAAACAAATTATAAGACACAAAATTTACATGAATAAAGGGGAAAAATGTATAATTTTTTTTTACCAAAGAGTACTCAAGGGTTAAAAAAAATGTGCCACAAATCATCTAATGATTGAATGAAGTCAAATAATTATGTTATCCTCCCCTGAGTCAAACAGGCAAGCAAACAAACAAAACACAAAAACAACAACAAACAAACAAACAAACAAACAAAACAAACAAACATAGACTGGCTAAAGTTTAAAGTAGTGTGCAGCAATGACATCATCAGGACTGATCGACTGGTTTCAGCCCTCACTGTATGATCCCAGCTCCATTCGTTGCAGTTTCTCTGCTGTGTGAAGCGTCATAGTCCATTCTGCTGTAGTGCTCCTTGTACATCAGTAGAAGTGGAATTGTGACCAGTGATGACCCCAGCATGAACCAGTTCAGCCAGCCGTAATCAGTGTCTGCATTACATGAATTACACAAGAACGTTCCTTCTGGTCAAATTGTCCATTGGTTGCCACTTTATCCTCACTTAGTGAGATTGTTTGATTCTACTTTTAACTGTAGGTCTATTATACCTAGGATAGATCATCTTGACATCTGGGTTTGACATAAGCATGTTAACATATTACATATATGATATAACATCTGTAGACAAAAATATGCCATAGCAAGCAAGTAAACAAACAAACAAACAAACAAACAAACAAACAAATAAACAAACAACAGTTAAACACACAAAGCTGAAGACCAGGAAATGAATAGGGAGATATTGAATACATTCTGGTTTCTGACCTGGAATCAAAGTTAATATTGTGTTAGGTTGCACATTATTATCATCACAACAAGGTCGATTGTTAAGTTTGTTCGTTTCTTTGACAAGCAATTAATCTTTTGAGTTTGCAAATCGCGATGGCAAATCTTGACATAATTATATGTAAATTTGGGTAGTTCTTCATACCTATTGAAGGTATCATCACCAAGACGAGGAAGATCAAAGCACCAAAATTGTTCAGCAAAGTCATACACATTGTGGTGGTCTCCTCGCCGATGGGAAAAGCGCCCTCTACGGTGATCTCGTAGAAGAGTGGGACAGTGGAGGAGAGAAGAAATCCAAACATGATGACTGAGACGTACAGGCAAACTGGAAGAGAACAAGATGTGTTGGGCTGGGAAAGTAAACTCCTGATTGAAATTTCGAAAGTTATTCTATCATAGTGATAATATACAGGCAAGCTGAAAGAAGAATATCAAATTGTGACTATTGTAAAAACTATACAAAGTAGAATCTTGAAGAGATCTTACAAGGTATTGGCAAGCAGGTTGCAAACAGAAGATAAAATCGGAACAGTTCGTTACAAAAAAGTGACAAAATACAAAGTATACATTAAACAATTATTATTATATCATTTTGTAGAAAATGCATAGTAAAAGTATGATGACTTAAAATTGACTCGATGAGACTATAGATTTTTCTTTATCACATCTCAGAAGATACTATACAGTGTTAACATAATATACAAGCAAACTACACAGAGACTTTGAAAATATTTGTTGAAATAACTGATAATGGAAAGTCTTGACTAAAATTGTAGAAGATATCAATAGTGAAGGTGTGAGCACATGTAAGCTACAGCAAAAATACATCAGTTACAAAACCTACTGAGGTAAAGAACACTAAAGTCTTGATGATATCTTTGATGATTATGGTATGATATTATACAAGTAGTGTATCGAAATATTGATTATGTTAACATGACATGGATAGGCGTAATTGTTGATGTAATTTTAGACAAATCATCCAGTTGTGGAGGATATCTCCTTTTTTTTTTCAATTTGTGCCCATTTTCACTGCCCCCTGTTTCATACAAATTAAGATATAATCTGCAGCCTGCTGATCAGGTGACATTTGATGTCCAGCTCATAAAAATAATGAAACACACACACACACCACCACCACCACCAACAACAACAACAACAAAAACAACAAAACAACAACAACAAATGATTGCAAATGATTCCTACATTTCTAATAGTGAAAGTCTACATCTACAAGGCACTATCTGGTGACCCTAAAGTTGGTATTATTTGGATTAAAGTTACTGTTTAACATTGGGAGCAGTGATTTTAAAAATGTCCAAGATATCACATTTGAGGCATATGTGTAGGTCAGTTGTATAAAAGAAACATCCTACCGCATAGACAATTATGCAATAAAGCCTAAAATACAGGAGATATAACTATTTTTCTCAATAAACCATAATTGTAGACAGTTTAGTCTGCACAAATTTTTATCATAACTATTATTCACATTTTGTATAAATACTTAACATTGATTATACTGATTCAAATTTTTGCATTGGTTGTTTCTATCCCTGTAACTCACATTTTAGAACTATTTTGAAACACTAAAGGTGGGTTTTTGTTTTATCTGCAGAAATGGTAAATAATGCCTTTAAAGTTCTCTGTACCTTTATTGTATGGAATGAAATTGTTCAGTATGAGGATTGTCCAAATGAGGAAGGCGGATGAACCAGCAATGAGGAAGAGCAGAATGGCCTTCATTTTACCCCCAAGGTAGTCAGCACACCTGAGGAAAGAAGAGTGAAAAAGAGATAGAAAAGGGAGAAAGTGCAAAAGATAGAAAGGCGGTGAGAATGTGAGAGAAAAAGACATGGAGGGGGAAAGGGAGAGACAGACTGGGAGTGTTGCAAGAAACTTGCAATTAATTGCAAATCCCCAAAATCTATTGCAAATCCTGCAATTAATTGCAAATTTGCAATTAATTGCAAGTTGCAATCAATTCTGTTGCAAGAAAGATGCAATTGATTGCAAATCGATTGCATCTCTGCAATCAATTGCTAATCAATTGCAACTTTGCAATAGATTCAGGGGTAGTTGCAAATTTTGCAATCGATTTGCAATAGATTACAAATGTCATAATTCTCGCTATCGCCAATGACGTAAAAAGTACCCGGATGTGGCTTTTTCGTCAAGATTTAGTGCACTTGGTAGCAAGGGCACTTCCGGCGCGGAGCATAATTTGCACAACGCTAGCGTGCGCGTACGTGTACCTTACCTATAGCGCCGCGCCGACCACGGTAGTACAGTAGGCGGCTGTACCGCCCGAGCCAGCGAGTGATGGCCAGGCCTGTCATACTCGTACACTGTAGTTGAGTCCCCGCCGGCCGGCGGCCGACCTTGCATGCATTAGCATGCACCACTGCACTGCACGCATGCAGCGCATACGCTATAACACATACCGGTACAGCGTACTGCTTGATCATGCGATCGATGTGCACATCACAGATCAGTCATCTCTGCATACGCTGAAAATATGCTGGAAAATAATCACCCACCTGGATATCGTCATAGAATGCCCATCTTTTTTTATTTGTTCTCTCTCGAAATGTCGCGAACACAATCGGGAACGAACAGTGACCTCGTACTTATCCTGTCTCCGAAGCAACTTCTCCCAAGTAAGTACATGTACGTACAATGTACGGTAGGCACTAGGCCTACTACTGTACCTACTGCTATGCTACTATACCACTACTAGTAAGTCTAGTCGCGCGTGCACGTACTGCGCTGTGGAGTCACCCGCAAACTTCACCCACGCGGCCACGTCACGTCTCCCATGCCAGTAAGGGTCCTATTTCTGCAGATTTTTTTCATTTATTGTCGTGTGAACAACACATGGCAGCTTCGCAGCAACAACCAATAGTCGTATTAACAGCAATTTCTTAAGAATGGAGAAATTTCAAATCATATTAAAGCTGTAATTCAAGTCGAGAAAACCGGAAGTACACGTAGAATACAGTCGGTTGTGTGGGTAAATAGCATTAGTCACGTATCACGCGCGTACGAACGGAAGTGATTTTGCTACCGGACTATCCCATAATGCACCGTAAATGACGCTTAAATCAACATCCGGGTACTTTTTACGTCATTGGCGATAGCGAGAATTGCGGCTGTTTATATAGATGCTGGGGGACAAATCTCCAAATTTGATCATTTCTTGTAAGAAAAAAGAAGAAAATATTCCATATAAATGACATTTTTATGTAATGTATGATTGTGTAAGATACTTTTTTTTTTAACATACACAAAGTGTATAAGGGGTTACTCAGTATACTAGTTTATGAATCAGCATATGGTCGGTCGGGCAGTCCGTTGCAAATCTTGCTTCGCGAACTCCATCTACAGTTTTGAAGCAATTTTGATGAAACTTGGGTTACATGATGACATTGAAGTGAAGATGTGCAAGACGTTTTTTTTTTTGTCTTTATCGGAGAAAGCGTTGCCATGGTAACCACAATTTCCCAAAAACCTTGTGGAGTAAACTACTGCCACAGTATTTGAGTAATTCATTTCAAATTTTATGTGTATAATGATCTTTAGGTGTAGTTATGTAAGAAACACTTTGTGTTTGTACCCGACAAGGCGTTGCCATGGTAACGGCATATTTTCTTGAAAATCTTGTGAAGTGAACTCCTTCCACAAATTTGAGGCACTTGAACTCAAATTTGGTGTACATAATGACATTGAGGTGTAGATGTGCAAGACACGTTTTTTGTGTTTGTCGGAGAAAGCGTTGCCATGGTAACCACAAATTTCCCAAAACGTGGAGTGAACTACTTTCACAGTATTTAAGCAATTTGTTTCAAATTTGGTATGTATAATGATCTATAAGTGTAGTTATGCAGAACACACTTTGTGTTTGTACCTGACAGGGCGTTGCCATGGTAACGGCAATTTTTTCTTTGAAAATGATGTGGGGTGAAACTATTTCGAGTTTTAAGGCAATGGAACTCAGATTTGGTGTACATGATGACATTGAGGTGTAGACGTGTAAGACATGTCTTTTGTGTTTGTCAGAGAAAGCGTTGCCATGGTAACCACAATTTTCCAAAAACCTTGTGAACTACTTTCATAGTATTTAAGCAATTCGTTTCAAATTTGGTATGTATAATGATCTATAGGTGCAATTATGCAAGACACACTTAATTGTGTTTGTGCCCGACAAGGCGTTGCCATGGTAACGGCATAAAATTTCTTGAAAATCTTAAGATTTGAACTTCTTTCACTATTTTGAAGCAACTGAACTCAAATTTGGTGTCCATAATGACATTGAGGTGTAGATATGCAAGACATGTTTTTGTGTGTCTGTCGGGGAAAGCGTTGCCATGGTAACTACCCAAAACATTGCTGAACGAACTATTAGTTTATTTATTTCAAATTCAGTATGTAGGGCGTGTAATGATCCAACGGTGCAGTTATGCAAGACACTCTTTGTGTTTGTATGTGACGTGTTGCCATGGTTACTGCATATTTTCTTCAAATCTTTTTGAGTGAACTACTTCCACAATTGTGAAGTACCTGTAGTCAAATCACCAGGTACTCACGAGGTACTACACATGTGTATACACACACACAGACAGACACACACACAAACACACATAGCAAGGTCAGTGCAAATTTGTGATGGACACATTTAACAAGAGTATAGTTGAAATTCTGTTGTCATATAAACAGTGCATTTTGACCCTAAACTCAAGTTTAACAATGCAGATTTAAATTCACCTGCAGCTTTCAGGAAATTCAGAAGAAATTTTGGCGCATATGTCAGGATGGTACTTTAAAGGTGCACTTCAAGTATTTATTAAAGCAGCTGTAAGCACTAGAATGACATTTTTTTTTTTACTGACGTAAAGTATGAATATGATGCATTACATGATATACACCATACCACACTAAAATTAACCTACTGTATATGCTCAATATTCTGCAAGGTATATATCTTCATGAATTTCCCAAGACAGCTGCTACATGTATCCATGAATTTGAATACACACAAAAAAATCAACTCTGACACTGACATTAGGGTGCATCTGCAAACATATATTTCTACATTCAGTACTTTGTACCCCACAATCATGAATTGAACTACTTGCACAATTTGTCTCAGTCTTGATAAATACTTGTTAAATATATGGCGCGTACAGTATCGCAAATTAAGCTTGCTCCTCATCCACCCCCCCCCCCCCCCCCCCCATTTGCCCCATATCAGATGATGCTGGGCAATTGATGACAAGACAATCTCATGATGGAGACAAAAGACACACTGTCTCTCTGAACAAGACAGCATGCACTTTCACAGATATGTAGGACCCCTACATTGTACCTCTTTTCTTGTTGCTCTCATATTGAAAGAAATGTTCATATAATGAATGATTATAGTACAGAGAAATGTGCAAAAGAAAAGCATACTACAAGTATGAAAAGGCAGTTAATGAGAATGCACACATTGCTGAGTACAGAAGAGCCAATTACACGTGTGTACTTAGTATACACTCCTCATTATGAAACACTAGTTACACCTACAAAATGAGAAGGGGTGAGTAAATCAAAGTGGTACATATTATTATGATATATATATGTAACATTAAACTAATGGAATAATTACTAGGTTCAACAATTCATTACTGCTGATTGTTTGTGTCTTGTATGTTGCTCCATACATAGCTCCCTATTCACTGTGTGATTGACTCCATTAAAACAGTGAACAAAGAGTAATGTTTTCAATAATCCCTTGCTTGTGATTTTTCTATTTGTTTTTGTTTTTTTAAAATCAGTAATCAGATTTATTTATACTTAAAACTGATAAATTAAATGAACAGTCTCTGTAACATGCTTAATTGCAAACTGGTTGACAGTCTGCTGGAAACCCTTCAGTCAACTACCTGTAGCTATCCTCATAAATAGGATTACTTCACATGCTCTCTTCCAAGGACATGTAGGCCTATCGCTAAATGTGTTAAATCCTCCACATTGAAATCTGTATTCTATACCTTATGTCTTCTCTGCAGTTCAGCACGACTGAACACATACATATGTAGTGTATGACATGAACATCTTCATGATAACATCATGCAATCACATCTGAATTACACCAAGTTTCTCTTCCTATTGCATAAACCCTATCTATCCCACATCATACCATCAACAGAGCTCAAAATTAACCCACATCTATGGCTGAATACTCATGTGTGTGTTCCCCACTGTCATGCACTCATGCATATCTTTTAACCCGTTGAGGACGGTTTGATTTTGCTACAACATGCATTTTCCATAGACACTTGCCCGAGTATACTCGGGACTCGTCCTCAACGGGTTAAGCATGCATGGTCATAGAGGTACTAATACAGTACTGAATATCAAGACAACCACGCATAAAGTTAGCTTATCTACATGTCACTTATCTGCATTTGTATACTTGTGCTGTGATCTACTCATACAAACATGTCTTTATTAAGTTTAAGGTAACCAAATGTTACAGCGAAAAATACTTCTGACGTGCAGAACTGTTAATTTTTTGCCCAAAAATGTATGCAAATGCCCTAAAAATGTGTTCGATTATGGTACAATATCACGATGTCAATTGGGAAACAACATATTAACCAAAAAAGATTCACCATTGTGTTCACTGTATACATGTAACTTTGTACAACTGATTAGTAATGTAATCTGCAAATTGGCCCACAGCCGTATCTACTGATCTTTTGTGCTGGTGTGAAACAGATGCAGCTTGTTGGAAAATATGGTTTACTACATATCTCCTAACTACCTTCTAGCCTTCTAGTGGGAACTATCCCAGGACCCATGAATGCAATACAAATAAGTGGTTCAATTGCTGAGAAATCAAATTCAGTGTCATCTTGCCACAGCACAGGTTCATCTGCCCCCAGGTGGTGCTACACAACTGTAAACAAGATCAAGATCATAATTTCAACCAGTACTTATTAAAGAACTTTTTTTACCACCAAGAAACATGAAATGTCTCACAATATACCTTGACAGTTTTGAGTTCGATGATGTCCTTTAATACAACTGTTTGTTATTTTGAATGTTCCTTATTCTAAAGGTTTGATAGCCTGAAATGGAATATGGCTGAGACTTACAAGCCTTCAGAGTAACAAACCATATTTTGTGGTTTGAATAACAAAACAAGGACCAGTGAACTGTTACCTTGGAGATTATGAATACAGTACAATGTAGTAACTGTATTTACTGTGTATAATGGACCAGGGTAAGGAAAAAAAATATAGTAAAACATGTCCATAGACATGATGTTCATGGCCAGATTACTCTTGTATATTTAAGTTATAATTGTCCTACAGCTCTCTAGAAACTCAAACTGTGGTGCTTTACAGTGTACATACATATACCAGGGAGGTGAGTCACCTCCCTGCATTATATACATACTCACATCATGGACTGAACATTTCTTCCCATGAAAAAGAACAAAACAGGGCTCTGCAATATGTTTTCTGCCAATCTCTACGTGGAGGGTTTTGGATGTTACACGTAACTTCTTGAACACTGGTTCAGTAAAAGGTTGATTATCCCATTATCAGTGCTAATACTGCAGAATAAATGCCTCACACAGAATAAGTGACAGGGGCAAAATATCCAGAGGACTCTTCAATATCTTTGAAAAGCACAACGTGCTATTATTGTAGCTAGCACACTTAGATGCATGTGATGCAGTCGAGATTATTACTACCCATGCACTTGTTGCAGCTCTGAAACACTGCTTGCTTCGTGTGTCCCTTGTTTTCTAAGAGTGATGACCTCAGCCTGATGAAATGTGTTTAAAAAATCACTGCCTTGTTTTGTTCACACTTTTCCTCTTTGTTGACAGCGAGCTGCTCATCCTTTGCAGTGTATACCGTCTCTTGACATCAAGTTTGGCCTGTCTGCCCTCAGCTGCCATTCCCCTTGATTCACAGAATTAGTTATACCTATACATGATACAAGAAATATTTAAGAAATAAGAAATGGGAAATAAAAATGGAAAACATTGCACTCACAAAGTCATTTTGTGGACATCCAAAAGGCGTTTTGTGTAAAGGTATGATGGTGTCAACATTTTAATTTAAAAATGAGGGAAATTTCAAACAATCAGTAATATACTGAAGAATTCGTATTACATGCAACTTCATGCGCCAAAATAATACAATGTACCTGAATCATGATGGCCTGAATAATACTGTCAGGATATGTAGAGCACTTTCAGTTTTCAGGGGGCTTGAAAAAGAGATTTGAATGTCTAAACTCTTTATTAAACATAATATAAGCCATTGCTGTACAAAACATTCCTTTCATTATGGGTAACTTTGTGTTATGTAAATTTCAATGCATCATTTTTGCTTATAATTTTGTATGAACTGCTGCGAAGTCTTCTTTACTCATTACTATGCCATGCTGTGCATTTTCTTGTTCAGTAGGATGAAGTCATTGTACAAGTATCCACAAATGAGACATCACATCAGAATTTATCCTAAAACAATAATGACAGATTCCAACAAATCAATATATTCACATTTCAAGCTGAGAGGTTCTACACATTTCATTCTCTCTCTTAACTGGAAATTATCATACAATGTATAATGTTCACTTACTGTCTGTGTGCACTGGCTGGAATTCTCATGCTGGTGTGAGTCTCGGTCTTGAAGAAACATGGTTTTTCTCCTCTTTTTCTTCCTTTCTCTGCTGATAGAACAGATAAAATTGTCTCATCTTGCAGAAGTACAAAAGAGCAATGAGAATTTGCAAAATTACAACCAAACAGTGTAGGAACAAAATGGACATTGATGTTTAGAAGCAGGCACTTTTTTTCTTGATATTACAATAATGTTGGAACACTCTTTGAACTGCTTTCATATCCTCCCCTCTGTAACAAATTAACCCTCTATACAGTCATTCACCTTGCATATTAAAGTCAAATAATCACCAAAGTCTACAGTCTTTTCAAATCCTCTTCTCTTTATATTCTATTAATTTTAATCTTCATAAGCCAAAATTTCTTGAAGCAGAATCTATTTCTTTAGTCCAAATCAAATCGACTTAGGCACGGTTGACTGTTGACTGCCCATCAATCCATCACCCCCACTCATATTCATATGCAGACATGTACAATATTTTTAGTGCTGTACCGTATATGTTATGCAATGTACACTGCAAATCACACATCTATTAGGCTCTCATGTGTCTTGCCTATTGCAAGCACTCTCAACTATGTTTCCTCATCTCCCAAAACCAGAGGTCACTGTGACATAGTGCTTGGGTAGGCCTATGGGGTTACATACAACTACACTATAGGGTGGCACACACCTTGTAAGTAGTAGAGTACGGTACTATGCAAATTCTGGTATCTAATTGGCAAGTGTCCATAAATACCATTTGTTTAAATGCGTTCTAACAAGGCCTATTTGTTCTTTCCACAAACAAAAAGAGCATAAAGAATTGTTGTACTCATAGTTATGACTCCATCAAGTAAATCACTTGAATTCCAGGCCTGGGTAGCTTTCATAAGTGTACCCCTTCAACCACTGGCACTTGTTTTCAACAAAAGCGCTGACACATGTAAATATTTCTGCTTGGATATCCTACAGTCAGTTTGCTCATCTTATCCGTACGCTTCTTGTCTGAAATTTCAGCCTTGGTGACTATAAGACCTATATTTACACACTGTATTACAAAAACTTCAAGTTTTACTGGCACTGTTTGATACACTACACTACAGTACTATCATTGCAACTCTGATTACTTGTAGGTACTTGCTATAGAAATGGTTCAATTTCTCTCCCCCCCCCCCCCTAAACAGTAGCCCAACCAGCGCCGTGCGAAGTACAGCGACTGGGGCCCTGGGCTGTGTTTAGTTACCCAAACAGATGCCCTTGGCCCTTGTTCGTTTTAAATCCTAGCTTTTTATTGATCCAGCTAGTCAACACTAAATTGCAAGATTTCAGTTGATCCGTCCAAATTCCAGAACAGAACAACCTAAAAAAGCAAGGTCTATTCCACCCAAAGAGGTTCTCCAACCTCTTTGATTCCACCTCCCTGCTCAAAGAAGGTTTTATACCCCGGGGCGCTGTAGGCCCACACCAATATCAATTAATAACGACACGTCTGTGTAGGGGTCGCTGATACGGTTGATTAGTTCTAACCGTTGGACTAAAATAGTGAAATCGTGGAGCACGTATCCTTGGGCCAACTCTTAACTTTCTTTAAGACCCGCAAAAGTAGAACTTCTACTAGGCCTAGAACCTCTAGGCCCTACCTAGATGTAAACCCCTAGCTAGGACTAGAAACTAGCCCAAATTACAAATAGGCCTAACGTTACAGACTATTTTATATACTATTGTATAGGCCTAAAACACAGGCCTAGACCACAGAGTCTAATCGAGTGATTAGGCCTATCAAAAATAAATTTACACATCAATTAAAAAATTCAGCAAGCTTTCGCGTTAATACATGGACAGTATCACTGCAAAATAACTAGCCCACATGTACAGGAGGGGAATTAGGCCAAGGGGGTAGGCCTAGGCTATGTAAAATCTAGATGGTTCTAGACTAGAGTATATAGACTGTAGGCTACGTACATTTAACATTGTGTCTAAGGCGTAGCGTAGGCCTAGCACCTATTCATCGCCACAGCACTCACCAGCACTCTACCGATAGCTCCTAATCCTGCTTGAAAGTAGCGGATTTGGATAATGAATCGATAATGAATAGCCTCTAGTTGACATTGACTTTTTTTTTAAGCTGGCCTATAGACATAAGAGCCCTGCCTCTGGTAGCAGAAAAAAGAAAGAAAAGAAAAGGAGCTTGCCAATGCAAGAAAAAATGCTAACACAAAAAGCTATGTGTTGGACTATGATTGATGTACTGTGTGCCCAATGAGTGGTCGCGACGGCCACAACTCTGTCAGTTATAGGAAACACATTTTCCCATTTTTCAAGAAAATTCTTATAAGAAGTAAGTCTAAGGAACTAGCTCTTTTAAATACAAGACACAATGAGTAAATAATGGGATCAAAATCGACAATTTTTGTAACTTACTCTGTTTCGAATCCCCGACGATCGCACAGCAAACCTCCACCACAGGAGAGACACAACACATTGAGCTATGGAGTATCTCATCATGCATGCAAAATGCATTGAAAAATGGACAAATTGGCTAGGCTTGTCTTGCCAGTCGCTTTTATAAATACAAAATACAGCAAGGGAGCTTGCAATTAATTGCATCTTGCAATTAATTGCAAGCTCCTTTCTTGCAACAGCAACTTGCGATTGATTGCAAGTTGCAATAGATCTATCTATTGCAAAGTTGCAATAGATATTTGCAATTAATTGCAACTCGACTTTCTTGCAACACCCCATAGAGAGACAAAAACACAAAACTTGGTGAGATTTCATGGAATTTGGATGGGCTTCCAAACAGATCATCTTATCTTAATCCATTGCCAGCAACACCATTGTAGGTTCCGGGTAATGTCTATTGAGCTATGAGGGCCTACCGGAACCATACAAGGAACAGGTTAACATTAAACTAGATATCACAGGGTACAAAATCCAATTAAATTTCAGAAGTTTTTTTTTTCAGTATTTTTTGATTAATTGTCGTGACATTCTGCAAGATATCAATGTTAAAAGAAAAAGACAGCAACAATTACGAAGCACAAGAAACAGCAAAGCTGTACGGAAGAGAAAACATTAAAAATCAGAATTGTTATTGTCCTCTGACTGTAAATGCCTCATGGGTGGGTTGAATCCTCCAATCTCAAGATTCACTCTTCCTACAAAATATTCCAAGAAAGAGTGATTGGATTCCCAACCCTGGTGCCACACAACAAATCCATACATTCTCACATACAATATAAGGCTAAGCTCTCAACTTTGGGCATTCTCAATCCATTCCTCAGCACTCACCGTCCCGTTGCCATGCCACCCATAACTGCAGCGATGTTTGTGAAGAAGCCAATCCATCCTATGGAGGTCTAGAATGCAGTGAAAGTTGACCTAATTAGGTCTACTCTTTCAAACACCATTATTTTGGAGATTTGTGTTTTGTCTGAATCAGAGAGGTGAGCCCTGTTTGAATCAACTACACTGCGCATGATGCTAATCATTATATTGAATAACTGCCATAAGCTCCATACACCTCATGACTGATACGTTGTATTTATTACCATTGTAACCATAATTAATCATGTTACTTGACCTAAATAAGTATTTCATGGAAAAAAAGAGGAATTCTTTTTTTGTCTGTAGTCTTCATTGTCTCTCTCTTCTAATACATCTCCTTTGATAAAATGACATGCAAATTATCTAATATAGATATGAATATACATTTATCAAAACAAGTTACTACTTTAATAATTGAATCAGTATTCTCATTATACAATTGCATGTATTTCAAAGTGTTTGATTTATTTTGTCATAAATTCATAAAATGAGTCGCTCTGTTCCACTCACGGGTAGCTATAGTAACACCTGACAATGGAATCATAACAAACATAGTATGTGTTACAGAATCTCTAAGTTGTTATAGGCCTTTCACTCGTCATTTTGTTACCTGGTCTAACTCGACATTGCTGAAGAGGCCCACCATCTGTGTGGACCAGCCCCCATACACTCCTGTGTTGATAGCATAGGCCAGGGCTGGGATCCAGAAGGACAACTTCCTATCATAGATGCAAAGAAGATGGAGATGAGATGCAAATAAGACTCTTTACTGGCTACACATTCATGTGCTAATTATCAGATGATATATCACATGCAGACATCAGTTCTCAAATATTATTATTATTTTAGGTTACTGAGGAAACAATGTTTGGAGAAAGTAGGGAATAATAAAGATTTAAGGGGAGGCTTTCAATTTCAGTTCAATTTAATAGTTTAGTTAGTTCCATTAAAAAATATACATGATACATAATACAAAGCTTTTCTGATCTTTGCCTAAATTTTTCCCCAATTTTGATTATCTAATGATAGTATGCACTGAGGTATCGGAGTATTCTTTAAAGTGAAAAAAACTGTCATATTGTTTTTAATGAAAGTAAAATAAAACAAAAACGTTTAGGACAAACCATCCATGATGCTATGAGGTTTGCTATGACAAAAAAAAAAAAAAAAAAAAATATATAGTGATTTCTTGACATGACTGTACATCCCTGGAGTATGCAGTTTATTTGAAATATCATATACTCACTTGACAATGCCGACAAGACCAGCCTTCATACTATCTCTCTTGACCACAGCCGATGCAGTGGGTGGAGTCGGGGGTGTGGCTGGAAAGTAGATCACAGCTGATAGGAACACCAGTGCAGTCAAACTAAACTCTGTTCAAGCAAGAATAGGTCTAATGAAATTGTGAAGCTATACTGATGAGTGATTCCCTCATGATGCAAAGG
The DNA here is from genome assembly GCA_033980235.1 of Diadema setosum. Lineage (NCBI taxonomy): Eukaryota > Metazoa > Echinodermata > Echinoidea > Diadematoida > Diadematidae > Diadema > Diadema setosum. The sequence goes on along the minus strand of CM067067.1, from coordinate 30,865,345 downwards.
ATTGTTGATATTTGCATTATAACTGGCAACTCTTTACTCCAAAGATACAGCATGGATTTGTTTCATATGAGCATTTGGTTTTAAAGGGATGGTAAAGTATTGGTGGAGATGAGGATTGGGCTTTTAACTTTTTGCGAGATACCAAGAAAACACTTATGATATATAGTACAGAGCATACCATTTTAAGAAGAATTCAAAATTTATTTGACGAAAATCGGGGTTTGGAATGACTGAAACATCCAAAAACAAAGTAAAACAAAGCGATCGCTCTTTTTTGGATATCTCAGCGATTTTAAAACCAATTTTCATCAAATAAATGTTGAATTTCTCGTAGAATTACATGCTCTTTCATATTTCATGAGGTTTTTCATTATCTCACCAAAAAATGTTAGAAACCTGAAATTAGGTCTCAACCAAAACTATACAATCCCTCTAAATGCTCCCTTGTTTTAGAAAGATTGCCTTGAAAAGCACTAATATCCTAAGAAACAATCTAGTTAATTCTATAGATGATAAAGCGTAGGTGTTGTTTTTAGACTGTATGCTATGCACATTCAACACATGTATAGAGCTGGAATCCATCATTTAGAAGGCAAATCAATCTTACTGACAACCGGGCATGAGTGCACTTCCAAGTTATCTTGTACACAAGGAAAAGACATGACAAACGTTGGAAATAAAGTGTACAGAAACGGAAATATGAATAATTGCGTGCATACATTAACAGATCAATGTTGTTATTAAAATAAAACATGGATCACTGTCAAAACATGGCATTGCTTCTCAAATGAAGTTTTCTTACCTATGTACATGAGCAATCTGATCTCCTTTAGATGTCTGTCACATTCATCTTGATCTGAAGAATATAAAAACTATTGTTAGTCTGTATCATATATTCAATGTCTGTGTTGTACATGGTCAAAATTCAAATGCTTGTGATGAGACATAATAGAATACCTACACAAAATGATATATCAATTATAGAAATGTGATAAAATGTGGGATACATTTTGACATCTGAAATATAATGTTTTATATGTACTGCTTGAAGCTTCTAGGCACAGTAGATACATTAAATGATTGCTTCCTAAGTGTAAAGTTTTTTTTTTTTTATAGAGATAGAGAACAAAACCTCAATTGATACATGACTGAATGATAGCTATATTGGAACCTCGTTACTTTCATTTTATTTTACAACACGGACAATCGTCATAGACACAGCTGCTATTCAGTACTATTATATATGGTAATATGGACACATATTGGTTGACGAAATCATTATAAATGATTCCAAGGAAAATAATGTTTTCACAATGAAGTAACTAAGGGATATACTGCCACTCAAAAATGAAGAAAAGGAACTACATTCAAAATCTGCTGTGGTATGGATTTAAGGAAGAGCAATTCAAATTTGCACACATTCTTTTTTTTTCCTGGTGCAAACTGCCAGCATTGACAAGGATAATTAAACTTCATTCAATGATCTCTGTTATTTACTGAAAAATACTGTATATTTTATTTAATGTTTTTTTTGTGTGTATGTACACTGCTCTTTGCAATCACCTATGTGTATCTATTTGTGTACTGTTATCGATTTATTTCACTGCACTTGCTATTCTTTGTCTTTGTACTTTTTGAAATTTGTATTTGAATTGTATTTGATTGAATGCAGAAATAAAACAAATCAAATAATTAAACTTTACTAAAAGTAGAAAAATCTACTAAGAAATCATTCTTGGTAGTTCTGGGTGCTTCAAGGCACTTTACCTGATGAAAATCTTCCAAAAGAAACATTTTCTCCAGATGCTGTTGACGGTGAACTGAATGACCCAGGTGACCTTTGTAATGAAAGGGAACATGTCCTAGATATCATACTATGTAGGTTTGGGTATATACAGTGTCATACTAATAACTTCAGAATGTAGAATAACTACATGAATAATACGTAAAAGGTTATAAAATAAGATATTGAAAAAAAAATATCATGGTCTTTTGTTTTTGTGTGGCAAAATTCATGTCCAAACATACATCACGGTATATAACCACAGAATTATAGTGTGTTTACACAAGTTAACATTGATTACAAGGATACTGCATTTCATTTCTATTTTCAAAATATTTACAAATACATTGAAGAGCATGCACTACTGGAGTTAACTTGATACAAACGTCAAACAGTGTGAATTAAATCTATTTTTCAATTTTTATCTCACATTTCTTACTTTTTGGGGTGTGTTTGACAGACTTTGCATTCTTTTTAGATTTCATTAATCAAACTGCTTTAAAAAAAAAAATGAAATAAGTATTCTTCTACACCATAAGATTTCTAACAGCTTACGGAGTGGTTGTTGAATTTTCTGGGGGAAAATCTCCCACAATCTGAGGTCCTATGACA